>JARHVA010001767.1:2915000-2957500 GCA_037957365.1 Torreya grandis | reverse complement strand
TTCATGTAGAGAAACACCATCAAATTTTAACCCACATAAAAAAGTTATATGTCCAATCCTAGTCTATACGTGTATTGCTATCACATTCAATAAGCAAAACAAATATTTTTTTACAAAATATAAAAATAAAAATATTTTTTCAACAACATTGTCACCAACAAAAAATTACAGTAAATATAATTAATTAAGTTTACTAATTTATCAATTTTTCGTATTGCCACCCAACCATTCGCAGGGCAGTGCACCCTGACGTTCAACCCTCAAGCCCAATTGATGTGGTTGTACAATGTACACCACACATCAACAACAGTTGAATGAAGGGCTTATTCGTGTAAGTGAATGCTTATCAACATAAAATTTAGACATACAAAATATTCTCCTTCCATTCACCTAGATAAACAACATCAAACATAACTCACCTTACAGTCCTTGTATGCCCAATCCCTGATCTATCTGTGCATCACTATCACACTGAATTAAAAAATGACTGTTTTTCTTTATAAAAATATTAAAAAAAAAAAAAAAAAAAACTCTACAACATTATCGCCAACAACAAAATTACAATAAATATAATTAATCAAATTTAGTAGCTTGTCAACCTTTCATATCTACCACCCAGTTATGGACGTGCCAATGCACCCTGGCCTTCAACGCTGAAGCCCTATTAAGATACGTGCACAACAGTGCATCACGCGTCACCAGCTTCATATGTAAACCATTAATTAGGTAGGGAACGGAGGGCTCATTCTTGTAAGTGAACGCTTATCAGCATAATTATGTCTGCATTAATTGTGAAACGGACTTGACTTTGCAATTGAATTAAATATGTCGCAGAAAATCAGTGTGGTGTGTCTTTAACTGCGTACACAGAAAACAACAGCTCAATGACAAAAAAGTCCGTAGATTAAAACCCCTAAACAAAAATCGTTTGCTGAGAATAAGTCGTCGTCTTCTCAATGGTCATTATACGGTGATTATTTTCACTATTATCACTGCACTTTCTGACATAACCTCTCTACAAATATTTTTCCTATTTCAGACATGTCTGGTATGGCAGCAATTAAATGGAGCACTTGTATTACATTTTCTGCAACAGCTGCTGCACTGTTCCTACAGGATAAACATTTCACTGTTGCGCATTTATATGTTTTCAGATCTCGAACTACTAAGTGTTAGTTTTCTACGCGAAACGTTACATTGAAAGATTTAATGTTTTTAATTTTGACAAACAGAAATGGGTATTTGTATTTTAATCAGGGGTGATGTCGACAAACAATACCTGTGGCATTGCTTTACCTATTTATGTATCATTGATATCCCCTCATAATGTGAATTAATTGCGACTTAAACTTTTATCTGTCCTAAAATGTTAACCTATACACTTTATATACCTGTGTTAATATACATGCACCCACAAGTTATTTGAACATATATTTAAGGTGCGTGTCTACTACCAGAGGCTTAGCAGACGTGCAGGAAATGAATTTTTTTCCTTACTATAAATTTTGCTTTCACTTATTTAGAGTTAGAGATTCAGTAGTGTATATATATAGTGTGTAAAGATTTAGTATCTAAGATGCAATAATGTATTAAAGCTTCTACTGTAAATAGCATTGTCGCATTTGTTTAAGAGGGAATCGTAATGTCTGCAACATAAACAAATGGATTTTCCATGTTGACTGGAGTAACTGTAAAATAAAGTTAATCAGGTGACCTTTCCCTTCAAGAGTTTGTGCAACGTGGTGATGGAAACATGTCAGCACTGTATTGGCCTTCCTGTTTGTTACATTAGGCCGGGACTCCACTTCCACTTCCAATGTCAATCTCCTTTTAAACAATGTACAGAAAACTGAAAATAGTTCAATAATGAGCCTTTTATTTTGAACATGCGATTGCCAACTGCTTTTTCACAACTTCTATTCCGTTGAGATTTTTTCTATCACAAATAAATCTCTTATTAATTTTTAATTTCACATGTAATTAGGTGGTTAAAAATATAAATAAACTTAATTTGGATTTTTTAATTAAAAAGCATCAAGTAAGCTTTAGAAAACAATGTTTTATCTTAAATTTTGATTTTGTAGAGATTATAAAAGGTAATTATAGGTATATTTTAGTACTGTTTTATAAACAATATTTTTTTTCAGATAGTTTAAGATTTTATTTCAAAAACTAATTTTTATTATATTGGCTATTTTTGTAAACAGCTTACAAATCAGTATAAGAACAAATTGTGCTGAATTTGTAATTTATTTATTTTATTTTTTGGGAGCTAGTTTTAATGGAGAATATTTTGAATAAAAGTATCAATGAGGTTTTGTAAATTTATTGTTTTATTGGTATTTATTTTTTTATCGAAGTTATGAATGGGTCTGGGATGTAATCCAATGACCAGATTTCCAAGTGATCATTTATCATATGTTTTAAATAAATTAATAATGGTTACAACTAATTTGAGGATATCAATTAATGGTCACAACTGGTCCAAGAAAGACCAATGGTCACAATTGATCAAAGAATATTTATAATGTTCACAACTAACCCAAGAATTCCAGCGACGTCTATATCTTAGCTCAAATACTTTAGTGACATTTGAACCTTAGTGAGACTTGAAACAACCAAACAACTTTACAACTCACCCACATCTTATTAATCATGAAGTTTTATATTTTAATAACAAATGCATTGATTATATAAGTGAAAATAAAGATATATTTCTAAATATTAATGGATTTATAAAATAAAAATTGAAATTGAAGAACAATAAGAATGTTTTGTTTATGAAAAAATTCAATGTCTCAATTCACTGGGTGAGAAAAATCAATATATAGATGTTTATTTTGTGCTTGATGCCAAACTAAATTCAATCAGCATTGGAGAACTCATAAATGGACATAGAGTTATTTTTAAGAAATATGTGTGAGATACATAAGTTGTTTAGAAAAGTAGAGATGAAATTTTTTGGTGGACGTACTTTTTAGCTTCGCTAAATATTTAATATTCATACCATGTCACTACCACAGCTCAACACTCTTCATTAAAACTTCTTTATTTTCCTACGACTGTTCACATGCCTCTAGTTGCATCCATCTAACTCAATTAATTTATTTTCTCTCTCTCTCTCCTTCAACATGTTTTGAGAGACTTCTATGCTACAACATTCCATACTCTATTTTGTAAATAAATAACATTACATTCTCTCTCTCTCTCTCTCTCTCTCTCTCTCTCTCTCTCTCTCTATATATATATATATATATATATATATATATATATATATATATATATATGTATATGTATATGTATATGTATATGTATATGTATATGTATATGTATATGTATATGTATATGTATATGTATATGTATATGTATGTATGTATATGTATGTATGCATATATATATATATATATATATATATATATATATATATATATATATATATATATATATATATATATGTATATATATATATATATATATATATATATGTATGTATGTATGTATGTATATGTATATGTATGTCTATGTGTGTGTGTGTGTGTGTGTGTGTGTGTATACATACATATATACATACATACACACACACACACACACACACACACACACACACACACACACACACACACACACACATATATATATGTATGTATGTGTGCGTGTCTATATATATATATATATATATATATATATATGTGTGTGTGTGTGTGCGTGTGCGTGTGTGTGTGTGTGCAGTGCATTCTTGCCTTTTACTTTGTAACCAGCAGATAAAAGTATATAGGAGAATAGAGTAGTACAACTCTATTGGTAAAAGAAGATTTGAAAAATGTATAAGTTTTGGCATTAAAAAATTAATGATAAGTAAACAAATCTATGTTTATGTTTAAATTGATATGTATTTCCTTTGTTTTTCTCTGTGTTTGCATCCAACAACTATTATTAGAGCTTCAAGAAAATGTTAGTTGATTACATCTGGTATCAGAGCTAAAAACATACATAATAGAGAGCAATTATTAAATCTTTCAAAAATAGGTAGAAATTAAGGAGCAAAGATTGTTGAAATAGAGATTTTTAAAAAGGGGATAATCGTATAATTGAAAGCAAAAAGATATTATTTTTGGAGAAAGCATGGAAGGAGTGAGTGGAAGTATAACATAACCCTAAATACTGATTTTTAATTGAAAAAATAATTATTTTTGGTCCATAAAAATAAAAACGGTTTTTTACTCACAAGATGTGTTGGATTTGGTTGAAAATGGTTTCCCTAAGCCAACAAATTAATAAGCATGTCAAGCATTGTCACAACTAGAGAATGATTTATTAAATAAAAATAAGAAAAAAGACACCAAAGCATTATTTTCCATTCAACAAGTCATGGAGGACAAAATCTTTCCATGTGTTGTAGCTACTATAATGTAAAAAAAATCATGAGAAAGCCTGCAAATAGAATACCAAGGTACAAGAAAAGTTAAAACTACTAAATTATAAATACTTATGAGAGAATTTGAGAATATTCATATGAAGTTATTAGAGAATATAGATTCATTTTTTACATATGTAATGGGCATTGTAAATCAAATTATAAGTTGTGGTGAGAGTATGAAAGATTAGAAGGTAGTAGAGAAAATACTCATAGGCCTGCTTACAAAATTTGACTCCATTGTAGTGGCCATTGAAGAATCCAAAGATATATCTTAGTTATTAGTTGATGAATTAATGGGTCTATTATTGGCACATGAGAAAAGGATAAACTATTCAAGGTCATCTTTATTATAAAATGCATTAAAAACATAGTTTTCATTCAATAGAACAAGAGGGAGATGAAATTATAGAAAAGGTAGATGCCATTTTTCTTCAAAAGGTGGTAGAGAATCTCATAAATTTGAAAACACACTAATATGAAGGCTACATACATATTTCATACCATCCAGCGGAAGAGACAATGGTCGTTTTCAAAGCCATGATCAAGGAGAAAGGTGTGAAAATACCAACATCTAATGTCATTATTGTAAAATATATGGGCATTTTGCATCTGAATGTAGGAGATATCAATATGATATGAATTAAAAAATAATAATTTTTACAAATGAAAACCATCCCAATAATCGTGAATAAAACAAAATCTTGATAACATGTAATGTTGCGCAAGAGAGTTGTAAAGAAGTATGGTTCTTAGATAACAGGTATAATAATAGTATTAGTGGATGTCAAGATTTTTTTATCAATAATAGATTATTTGGAAAAATTATGAGTAATGTTTGGAAATTTTATCACAAATTATGATTCATGGGCCTATGATCAATTAACATAAGAATAAAACAAGGTGAAAATAAACATATCTCTAATGTATACTATGTTACTAGAATGCAACATAATTTCATAAGTGTTAGCCAATTGGTACAAAAAGGGTATATGATATACTCTTAGAATAGTGAATATGTGATTTTAGAAAAGAAACCAAGCAATAGGCTAATTAAAAAAGTTGAAATGATAATGAATATAATGTTTCATATTAAGATCTAAAGTGAAATAGTTTTAAAACCTCAAGGATTGCAAAAAAATATTGAAGAAACATTTAAAATTTCTTTGAAGGATCAATATTGGTTATGGCACTTAAGATTTAGACATTTAAACTTAAAAGGTTTACAACTGTTGTATATAAAAAGAATGGTATATGGATTTCCACAAATAAAACCACTTAAAACAAAATGTGAGAGTTGCATAATTGCAAAGAAACATAGATAAAAGTTTATATTTATAAAATATTATAGGGAAATACATCCATTTTAAATACTCCATTAATATGTTTGTTGACCGATGCAAACACCATCCATAAGTGGAAATCTATATTTCTTGACATTCATTGATGATTTCAGCTATAAGACTTGGGTCTATTTCTTGAAATACAAATCAGATGTGACTAATATTTTTAATAATTTCAAGGTAAAATTTAAAAATGAAAGTGGATATTATATCAAAATATTTAGTATTGGTCAAAGTGGTGAATACATATCAAATTATTTTCTAAATTTTTTCAAGGCAAATAAAATAAGAAAATAATTCACAACAAGATATACACCTCAACAAAATGGAATGGCAAAAAGAAATAATAGGATAATTATGGAAATGACATGAATCATGATAAAATATAATCATTTTCCAAATAAATATTAGGTTGAAGTAGTTTCATGTGTGGTATACATCTTAAATAGGTGTTTAACAAAAGTAGTGATTAGTGAGATACCACAAGAATTTTGGAGCAAGAAGAAACATAGTGTCTCACATTTGAGAGTCTTTGGATGTGTTTCATACTCTTTGATACCATAATAGTTGAGAAAGAAGTTGGATGATAAAGGAAAAAATTGTATTTTTGTTGCATATAATGAATAATTCAAGGCATACAAGATATACAATTTGATCACAAATAAGGTAATAATCAATTGTGATGTAGAATTTATTAAAGAAGAAGCATGGGATGGAAGCATTAACAAAACAAATATAATTGAAATAAGTGTAGCACATAAAAATGAGATGGTAAAAGATGATACATAAGAAAATATTCCTCAAGCTCCACAAGAAAATGTTCTTACAATGCCTTCTAAGGCACTAAGCACTCCAAATCCACCTATGCCAAATAGTAATAATAGAAATGAATAATCTAATCCAATACTTTCATCATTGAGATCATGGTGTATAAACACTTCAAAGAAGACCCGTATTCTAAAATAAACTTATGAAGAGTCACTAGAAGCTGAAAATATGGATTTATGTTTAGATTTTATATTCCTAACACAAGCTAATCCAATTTACTTTCATGATGTAATTAGAGATGATAATCAGATTTCAGCCACGAATGAATAAATTTAATCAATTGAAAATAATCAAACATGGGACTTTATATAACTTCTTAAAGGAAAGGATATGATTGGAATAAAATGGGTTAACAAATAAAAGTTTAATACATATGGGAGTAGTGTTATCTAAGGGATTCACACAACATCTAGGATAGACTAAAATTAAACATTTGCACCTATAACAAGCCTTGATACTGTTAGAATGGTGTTATCTATTGCAACTCCAAAAATTTGGATGGTTTTCAAAATGGATTTCAAATCAACATTATTTAATGGTATTTTAGAAGATGAAATTTATTTAAAATATCCACCTGGTTATGAATTTCAAGGAGAAGATCACAAGGTCTACAAGCTGAAAAAGGCCTTATACAGATTGAATTAAGTTCCTAGATCTTGTTATAGCAGATTATATTCATAGTTTATGAAAATTAAATTTAGAAAATGTAGCTATGAACCAAATTTATATTTCAAAGTAAATTACAATGGGAAAATAATTATAGTATGTTTGTATGTGGATGAATTGATTTTATGTAAAAATTTGTCAATTGAATCATTTATGGCAGCCATGAAAATAGAATTTGAGATGACTAATTTGGGACTCATGAGATATTTTATTGGCATAGAAGAAGATCAATCAAAGAAAGGAATTTTCATATGTCAATAAAAGTATTCTAATGATTTTTTGAAAGGTTCAAGATGTTGATTGTTAATTTGACTCCTACACTAGTTGTAATGGGTTTAAAACTTAGCAAATAGGATAAAAATTTTACTGTTGATGCAACTTTATTCAAGAGATTCACTGAAAACCTCACTTATGTAACTTCCACAAGGCTTTTAATTATGTTTGGAGTTAGTATTATGTCAATATTCATGGATAATCCAAAAGAATCTCATTGAAAATCAAAAAAAAAAAATCTAGTATACATAGATAAAATAAAAAAATTTGGGATCACATATGCATCATCAAATGACTAAAAGTTTATTGGTTATATAGATAAAAATTGGGAGGTAGCTTAGATTATATAAAACACACTTTAGTATATGTTTTTCATCTTAGATCAGTTGATATCTCTTGGGCATGTAAGAAACAACCAATTGTTATACTTTCATTAGCCGAAGTGGAATATGTTAGAGTGACATTAATAGCTTTCCAAGCAGTGTGGATGAGAAGAATACTTTCTTATATGAGGAATACTCAATAAGAAGATAGAGAAATATTTTTGATAATAATTCAACCATTTTATTATCTTAAAATCATTGGTTTCATAAATGCAACAACCATATAAACACTAGATATTAGTTCACTCATGAATTGGTGAATAATGGTAATATATGTCTTGAGTTTTACAAGTCTAGAGAATAACTAATAGAAATTTTTGAAAAACTACTTGCAAAGAATGTGTTTGAACATTTTAGAGAAATCATGGTCATAACTAATTTACATGAAAGTAAATATTAAGGGGGAGTGTTGGTGGATGTACTTTATATATATAGACTTTTTCTTTGTAACCAACAAATAAATGTATACAAGAGAATAGAACAACGTAGCTCTATTGGTAAAAGAATACTTGAAAATTGTATTAGTTTTGCTAATAGAAGATCCATGATAAATAAACAAATCTATGTTATAATTTATATTTTTTGTGTTCAAATTGCTATGTGGTTTCTCTATTTTTATTTCTGAGTTTCCATCCAAAAATCATTATCAAAGCTCCCAACAACTATTCATTTCTTACTAAAATTAATCAAATGTTTCCTTTGAAAATTGAAAAATGAATTGATGCTTCCATTTAAGTTTTAATTGAAAATGAATAACATAGACATGAAAATTTTAGTTTCATCGACTCAGAAGAAGAATATGGTGAATTGATTATCTATGAGATAACAACCTAATAAATCCTATTAAGGTTACAATCTTGGGAAGAAGAATAAGGCATAATTTATAGTTGGTAAATCATGGAGGGCAAGATATCCATTTGAATTTATTGATTTTGATTTATGTTAGTTAATGTAAATGATAGATGTTGGTAATTTCAAATATTTTAAGGTTTCCATTGAAGATTTAAGTTATAGAGTTTGGGTTTAATTTTTTGAAGTGAAAAATATAAGTATTTAACTTTTCTTAGTAGGTCAAAACATTCATGGATAAATGAAGTATAAATTATATAAGTATATTGATATAAGATGGAATAAGTAACATATTCTGAAAAAAGTTAGAATTAATAAGAAATTTACTACTAAACATATCATTAAAAATTGATGTTGCTTAAAAAATGGAATAATAAATATGATGGAAAAATTATGTTCAAAGAAAAATATTTTCAAAATAATAATTGGCATAATGTGGTTATATTCATTAAATAATTATCAAATAAAATGTTGTTTTTTTAGGAAGCTCAGAGTAAATGGAAATAAAGCATGGCATATTTAATAGTTTTTTATGCATTTGATATGCACATATTTTAAAAGAAAAAATAATATGATAAGGGACAATATTATTCTTTTATCTTACAATGATCAATTTCAAGATAACAATATTTATAATCAACCTACAAAGGAGGATTAAAGTAGATAATCAAGTCCCACTTCATGAAAGTATAGAGGTGTGCTAAGAAATGGAAAAGGGGTTTTAAAAAAATGAATTTGTTCAAACTTGTTTTGAAAAAACATGTATTTTTTTTGAAACATTAAATATACCATTTTAAGAGGTTTTGAACAAAACATGTTTTATTGAAACAACATATCAAATGTGTTTTCTTTAAAAACCTAGAAAAATATTATATTGTTGGATCATCCATCCAAACAATTTAACATTCAAATGATTTTTGAGGAAATTTATTTGAAGTATGTTTATGTGACAAGTGATGTGGAGAAAGTATTTAAATTAAATGAAACATGAAGAACTAGTCCAATTAATGGTAAGAGTTTACAATGAATATATGTCTTTAATCATGCAACAAAATTCACACTAAAAAAAATACATCATTTTATAGTCGATGTAAAAAAATAGGTCAATTTGTTGAGGTCATAAATTTTGATCCATAGCTCTGTTAGATTTTTTCCATGTGCCAAAATGATCATCTTAAAACGTTTGTTGTTACCATCTATAGATAGGATTATAAATCAAGTTAATCAAGCATTAGTTCATAAACCATGAAACATTCATAAATAACTAACTAACCAAGCCTATCTATTCCTATAATTATTAAAAAGGATAGCAAGGAACAAATAAAAAACAACAACACCATATTACCTTCTTAAATGGATTCACCATGCCCATGTGGCTCAAAAACATGTTCTCCCTTGATCAAGCATCCTTGTCTTTGTCAAAAATGGTGGTAAGCTCCTCCAATGCATCAAGAATGCTCCATAAAATCAAGACTCCTTATGTGGAATCATTAAACTAGCCTATCAATGAAGACTGTGGAAACAATTTAGCATTATAACATTGCAATGCTGATGTTTTGAAGATATTTGAGCATAATAACATTGCAGCAAAATAGCTTAGAAATGATGTCTATGGCATCTCTATTTGTAGTTTTTTAAGATTGGTCAGGATCAACTTAAAACATCCATCTTGAGATGAGGATGCGTGGTTGAGGATAATCCTATATTTAGAATTAAATCCATAATTATCACCAAGATGACCTTAGAGGAAGGGGAATTAAAGAGGCATGGGAGGCATTAACTAGGCATGAGTGACTCATAATCCTGATATTTTATACACTTATGGCTTGATGGATGCCACCCCATAGATGATGTCACTAGGTGATGCAAATAATAAGAATCAAATTTCAAAAATAAATACCCAACAAATATCATAGAAAATCCACTTAAGACCTTGATTTGGATTAATTAGTCTTAACCAATGTTAATCAACATTTGTGCAATTATTTGGAAATTGACCCTCAACTAATTGAAATGGTCACAAAGTAACATTACTGGGTCAAAATTTGACTTAAGAAGAACTAGAAGCTGACACTAGATGTATTGTAATTCTATTTCTATTTAGGATGTTTCCAACAACAAATGACAAAGGTACATGGTGTGTACTATTGAATTTAGAAGAAAAGAGTGATTCAGAGCACTAAATAGTGAAATGGTCATTTTGACTCAAAATTATCTGATTAAAGTTAGCTGGCCCATAAAATGCATTACCCTATTTAGGGATACTTTGACCTAAAATTGAATTTGTAAATGAAAAGTTTGAACCATTTATGATATTTTATGTATTTTGACCTAAAATGTGTACTTAGTGCAATTCAAGTAAGATTGATGATTACAACATAAATGGTATTAGGAATTGGATGTCTACATCTTGCACCTATTTGAGAAGGTGTACTAGGAAATTTGGGTGAAGCAACATCTTTTCTAAGAAAGGAGTTGTCATGATGTAATTAGAATATACCCATGATGCCCCCTTGAGGGGACATGCTAGGAGGAAAGAGAATGATGAACTCTCAAAAAGAGAGAAAAAGTGAGAGATTAACCTAGGAAAAAGATCACATCTAGACGAGCTAATGTATACACATGTGATTACCATCCATGATCAAAATAGAATTAGAGGTATAATAGGCCCCAAAAATCGGGGGAATGGGAAAGATACAATCCATAAATGTAAGGGTCAGACTTTAAATATACCTATTTTGAGAGTACAAGATGTGCACGTATGCCATTGATCAATCTTGAGACAAATTGCACACTAAGAATATTGCCTTCATGGGCTTTAATGTGAAGAGCTTGGAATCAGAGGAAAATTGATAATATTCTACTTGAAGAAGGAAAACACCACTAGAATGGGGTCTCCAAAGAGAAGATAATAATAAGTTCCCTAGTAGATCAAATGTGATCATGATAACATAGGTGTACCCTAGTACGATGACTATTGATCATTGATAAATAATAAAGAATGAATTTTCCCCTCTAGAGCATGATTTGAAGAGGACAGTGTGCTGATGTTGTGCCCCATCATGGAAAATTGGCAAGCAAACTGTCTTAAGGATATAACCTGAAAGATAGGTTAAAGTGAACGAGTGTAAATGGACATACAATGGTGTAATGGATTAGAAAGCCATATAAAACCAAGCATATGAGAATGCACAAAGTGATGAGAGAGATGAAAAGAAGAATGTAGATAGCCAAGCTGACCTCAATAGAAATTGAGAGATGCCTACATAGTTCTATGGACTTATGTTCCATCATGAACTTCAGGTCAATATAATTCACCCAAGTTTGGGAAAGAATGAAATGAAGAATGATGAAAAATGACCAAGAATTTATTAGACTCACAATGTATGAAAAGAGATTCATGTCTAAGCATAAACTTGAATACTAAAACACATGCTACCTAAAAGCCTAATTTGACATCATGAGCCTAGGTTTTGCAATATATTCTTGAGAATCATTCATCGAAGCTGATATTGACGTTAAGACATTGAGACCTGAGCACAAAGTGCTTGCTATAGCAAAAGAAATTAGGAGTCATAAATATGAGTAACTTAATATGACATAAGATTTCAATTGTAGTGAGCCAATTCAAATGTGAATACCTATAACTAAGGATAATGGTAAAACAATGACCAAAACCAAAGTTACAGTGATTTACATTTAAACAAAAAAGTAAAAGATAAAGAAAAAGATAAACATAAATGAACCTAACTTGAAATGAAAATATTATCTATCAAGACTTAAGTAGGAACAAAATATGTTTAAAAACAAAAGGCAAGAACATCTTCATAACATGACACCAAAATCTGAATAATCAAGATCCATGTGGACCATCAAGGTATTCTTGAACACAAAAGAAAAAAGCAAAATCAAACAATAAAACAAAACAAAGAAAACATCAACCCAATAATGTAGTGAGAAATAATAAAAAAGTGAAAAAGAGAATAAATAAAAGGAGAGGTGTGAAAGCATGATTAAATACTAAGAAAACTCAAATAAACACACATAAACAAAAAACTACATTAGTGTGGTTTAAAGATAAATGTTCATGCATATGTGGTCGAGGCATTACTTTATACCACATCATAATAAAGAACAATAACATGACAATTATTCCCTAATTAAAGATGAATAATGCTATAATAAATGTGAAAAGAGAAGAATAGGAAGGGGCCTAGCTGACTCCATGTATAAGACAAGTGGGCGCTGCCTACATAGTTCGATGGATGCATGTTCCGACATGAACTTCAAGCCAAATGTAGATCTCCCAAGAAATGGGATAGAAGGAATATGATGATCAGACTAGCATGAATCATTTTATATAATAAATGGAAGATATGACAAACAAATGAGAATGGTAAGCAAATAAGAATCTGATGAGACAAGAAAGAATGATCTTGAAAAATGACAAGTGCATGGGATAACATGAAATGAATTGGTGTCTCTATGATTAAAAATGGAAAGAACATTATTTCATAGTAGTTTCTCAAAAAATATTAATAGTGTTCAAACTTAACAGTTGGTCATAAAATGATGAGAGTGTTTAAACTTAATGGTTGCTCAAAAAACAATGAGAGTGTTCAAACTTAACAGTTGCTCACAAAATGGTCAGAGTGTTAGATGGTCAAATAGAGATGAAAAAATATATAGAAGCATGAGATAATCTTTTTATTCTTTTGTGGATCATTTTCTGATGTTTTTGGTATTTTCAATGTATATCTAATGTTTTTGGTGTTTTGGGATAAACTATGCACAAGGTGGGACCATCTAGTCAAGGAGATGCAAGTCTTGAGAGTAAAGGTTCAAATAAGAAATCTAATCTGGATACCATGGTCCATGCTCACAAATCTATGAGAATGAGAATATTGATAAAACAAGAAAGAAGTTAAAATACATGTACTACGAAGATGTGGCTATTCACCTATCAAAAGCTGCATAAGATTGTCCAAGTTGAACTACTTTGTAGAACCACTACTAAAAATGTTCATAATGCTTATGAGACATGACTGAAATCATAATTGGTCAAGGGACAAAAAAATTTCAATCTTATAGCATGTCTTAGACATAACAAAGAATATGCATCTTTGAAAAGAGCAATCTAGGATGGGATGAAGAATGTATTTAGAGTGCCAAGAGTTCAAAGCCTTTACCATTGATATTTACAAAAAGTGGACCTAGGAAGTATAAAATGTGTTCAAGGTAAGATAAAAGGGTGGGATAAAATTATGACAACACAAGTTTCCCCCAAGTCAGGGGTCTTATAGAATATGATTTTAAGTTGTTCATGCCTGGAATCTCTTAAGGTGTATGATGTTCATGGGATCTGAAAGTTTTTCACCATTAACTTTAGCTAATCAATATGGTTTTGATCTATAGTTTACCATGAGAATGTATGGTCCTAACCAATTAGGTTGAAATTTTCCTTTATTTTTGGGTTCAACATTCATGGTATTCTAGTTCTCTTTCAAAACTAAGTCACCAATCTCAAATTATTGAGGGAGAATGTGTTTGTAGGAGCTTATTTGTAATATATTCTAATAGGCCTACAACTTTTTTAAGGTAGCTAAATGATTACCATCAAGAAGTTCTAATTCTTGCATCTATGAGGCTCTATAGTCTTCAACATCTTCAATGTGCTCTAATGATATTTTTAGTGATGGGATCTCAATCTTCACTAGGATGATAGCTTTAGTGCTAAAAATAACAGAGTATGGAGTATCTCCAGTTGGGGTGTGATGATTGGTTCTATAAGCCCAAAGGGTAGGGAAGAGTTTTAAGTACCGATTATAGCCAACATCATTGACAATCTATTTTTAAGATGGCTAAAATGGTTTTATTTGATGCCCGAGCTTGTCCATTGCCTTCTAGGTTATATGGAGTGGATTTCTTATGCTTGGTCTTGAATTATTCACAAAGATATTTCACATCTTGGTTTATAAAAGATTTTCCATTATTGGATATAATATGGATTGAAATGCCATATCGATAGATGATATGTTAATGGATGGATTTGGCTATTTGTTTCTCGGTAACATAAGTGAGAGGAATGGCCTCAATCCACTTGGTAAAGTACTCTGTTATAGTTAAAATGTGCTTATGGCCATCATAAGATGTTGGATTAATTTTACCAATGAGATCAAGACCCTAGGTTGAGAATTGCCATGGTGTTGTAATTGGTTATAATTGTAATGAAGGTGCATGTATCAGGTTGCCATGTTGCTGACAAGGAACACACTTTTTTACATAATTACAAGCATCTGTCTCTATTTTGGGCCAATAATAGCCTATTCTAAAAAAATTATTTTCTAGGACTACACCATTGGTATGAGCTCCACATATTCCTTCATGAACCTCTTTAAGTGCCATCATGAATTCTCCCAAAGATAAAAAATGAAGAAGCATTTCATCATAGAGTTTTTGATAAAGCATGTTTCCAAGAAAGATATAACATGGTAAGTGATGAAGGAAATGTTTTTTTTTTGTTATTGGAAAGGTTAGTAGGAAACACATGGTTATGGAAATAGTTATAAAAATCTTGGTACCATAGTAGCTCAAGTGAGAGATTAGGATCAAGAATGGTGCATATCCTCTCTAAATCTAATAAAATATGTGTTGGCTAAAGAAGAATTTTAATTAAGAACTGATACTTTTTATCACTATCACTGATTTGAATCATGGAACCAATTATTGCCCTAGCATCGGCAACCCTGTCATTGACTCGTGGAACTTGCTCAAATTGCAGAGATTTAAAATGTCTTTTAAGGTTATCAACAATTTGCTTGTAAGGGACAAGCGTATCATCTTTTGTTTGATACTAATCATTTTTCTAATTTATTGTTAGATGTGAATCTCCATAGATCTTTAAGCTTTGAATATCCCATTGTATGTCAAGATGAAGGCCTGCAACCAATGCCTCATATTCAACCATATTGTCTATACAAGGAAATTATATATGGACGGATTTAGGGATCAAATCCCCTTATGGTGTTATCAACAATATGCACTCTATATCCTTGAGATGTGAAGGATCCATCAAAATAGAGTGTCCACTATTTAGGTTCTTATGATGCTTTTTCTATCATCATGATAGAATCATCTAGAAGGTCAAAGTTGAGAGGTTGAGTGGCTGTAATAGCAACTCCTCCCAGTTGATCCAAAAAAATCTACCCTTTGATTTATTTCAAATTATAGTATTCAATATCAAAATTGATAAGGAGCATAATAAATTTAGCCATGCATCCTTGGAGAGATTCTTTAGACAAGCAAAACTTGAGAGGATCTACCTTGGTGATAACAAAATTTTTGTTATTGAGCATATAAGTTCACAATTTCTAAGTGGTGAACACCATAACTAAACATGCCTTCTCAATAGGCATATAATTATGTTCATAGGTGACCAATGTGTGACTTAAATATTAATCCATGTGTTCCTTAACATGGTCATCATGCTGAGCCAAAAGTGCCCGCAATGCATATTTTGTGGCTGATATGTAAAAAAGGTGTGGCTTTCCTTGTGTTGGAGGGCATAAGATCAGTGGATTAGTCAAATCTATTTTAAGCTTTGAAAATGCTATCTGAAAACATTCATACCAATGAAATGTCACCCCTTTCTTCAAGATATGGGTAAATTGGTGGCACTTATCTACCAGTTTAGAATTGAACCTATGTATAGACTAGATTTTGCCTTGTAGACCTCGCAACTATTTAATATTTTTAGGTGGAGGTATTTATATAATAGCGGTGACCTTCATAGGGTTGAATTCAATCCCTCATTATGATATAATTAACTCTATAAATTTTCTTGATGTGAATCCAAAGACACATTTCTTTGAATTTAAATAGACTTTATATGTATGAAGCCTCTCAAATATTCTTCATAGAATGTCAAGGTGTCCAGCTCTTGATCTTGATTTGGCTAGTATATCATCAACATAGTCCTCGATAATGTCGTGCATCATGTCATTTAAGATGATACTCATTTCATGTTTATATGTGGTTCCAACACTATTTAAACCAAATGGCATGACTTGGTAACAAAATATCCTCCATGGAGTGGTGAACATGATATTATGCTGATCTTTAATGGCTATCTTAATCTGATTGTAACCAGAAATTCTATCCATTAATGATAGTATCTTTGACCCAATAGTTAATTCAATAATCATTTCAATGTTGGGTAGAATAAAATCACATTTTGGACATGCCTTGTTGATATCATCAAAATCAGTACAAACACACATGCCTGGGGTCCTTTTACTTACTATCACTATGTTATAAATCCATTCAGAGTAGTCCAGTGGTCTGATAAAATTGGCTCTTAACAACTTCTCCAACTCAAACTTTACCAAAAGGTCAATATGTAGATGCATCTTTCTTAAATTTTCCTTGACTAATTTAGCATTAGTGTGAATAACTAGATGATGCACAACTAAATCTAGATCCAAGCCTGACATGTCAGAATACGCCTATGCAAATATGTGTATATAATACCTAAGAAAGGATATAATATGTTTTGATTCTACTTCAGTAAGGGAAGCTTCAAGATAAATATTTTTGGGATCCTCATGGGTTTCCAAATTCACTCCTGTTGTTCTCTACATAAGGAGTGTGGATTCATCTTCTATAATTGTAGGCAATGTATGGTTATGATCATCTTCTTCTACTATATATTTTTTTTGTTCCTCCCAAAGATCTGAATAACATGAAGAATTAGAATCTACCTTCTCAGGTAAAGGCCAATTGGTAAATCCATTTGGAAATTCAAGATCAAGGTAATCAAATATTTGATGTTTTTTTGAAAAGATTCTTGTACTAGCTATGGAACTTGCGCTAGACAAACTTTCTACAACCTAAAGGGATGACAAAACCTTCCCACTGGGAGTGTCTAAAATAGGTTTTCACTCAAAGGCTTATCATTTTTCTTACTTTTCCCCTATCAACAAGTGCCTCAATGAGGTTTTCACCTGAAGATCTTGATGTTTGTTCTTTATTATGACCAATTTTTTTTGCCTACTCTCTAAAGTAGGCAGAAGGATTTAAATAAAAATAAAAACCTTGTTTATGATCACCAATGGGGAACACATCTCATAGGCCCATGAATTTTATAATTTATTTTCCATTTTGAGACTCATCGAGGCATATGGCCAAATTGTTTGGATCCCAATCTATGAGTTCAGAAGGGTAAAGGCATACATTATAATGAGGGTTTACATTGGGACAAGAAGCACCAATCGTAAAGATATAATGTCCTACTTTAGAAAGTGAAGCACCACTAGGATGGGATTTTACTTTAGGATGGGAAGCTTTAATAGGTTTTATTTTCAATATGGCACTTGAATGATATAAATTTGAATCAACAAACTCATTCAAAATGCTACAATGGGACATTGCATCACTACCAGGAGTCTCATTACTAGTCACTTCGAAAGAATCACTACCAAATCGTATGAGGTCATCATCTGGTGATTTAAATATGAGACAATGATTCCCATTAAAAACTTCAGCTCATAAGGGCTCTAAAATTCCTTGCACCTATGGGCCAAGACCTTTCATTGTATAGTCAAGATGATCCATTATCTTGTTGGGGACATGATATTTTGGATTCTAAAAATAAATCACAACACCTTCAGAATATAACCAATCTCCCTTGGTAATAGCCTCTTGATATTTATTTGGTAGGATTTTAGTTACAAAAGCCATAGGATCTTTTGGTTACTTCTTCTTTGGTTTCCAAATCTGATCAAGTCGATTAGGAGTCTAGGAAGTTTTAGGCTTACCAAATGTTTTAGGGGATTTTGTTAATTTTAAATATGAAGGACATCTTTCAGATGATATGCAGAAATGCCTACATATCTAATAACCACCCGCTTGGCTAGTGCTACATGAAATGCATCAATTGAGGTGGAGACTAGATCAACAAGGTATATATAATTAGATGGATATGGATGAGAAATGATGACTTTGTTATTTTTTAAAATGAATTCAGAACCTAGGCAATAGTTATAATTTCAAAACTCTACTTCAAGATGTTTATAATATTGGTATGGTTTTTTATCAGTGAGAATAGTAAACTCAATCTCATCATGGGGAAACTTGAGGCATTGGTGAAGAGTAGATGGAACTACTTGTACTTCATTGATCTAAGGATGACCAAGAAGTATGTTATAAGGAAGGTTAGTATCCATAATATGGAATAATGTGTGATGAGAAATAGCCCCAAACATTACTAAAAACAAAATTATACTAGATGACTACCTCTCAACATTTTTATTAGCCTTGAATGTAACAGTCTCTAGCTGAATGTTTTTATCCATGTAACCCAATCATTACACTAATTTGAGAGATATGATGTTTAGCGCTAAACCATTATCTATAAGAACCCACTTGATCATGTGATTGGAAATGATTATCTCAATGTATAGTGTGTTATTATGGTTTGGGCCAAAGGTAGACATGTCATTTCAATCAAACATGATTTGCCAAAATAAAGATAAATGTCTAATTAGATTCTAGAATTGATCAAAGTTTATATCATTAGGCATAATAGAATCTTGTAAAGGTTTACTGAGGATGGTTCTATGGACATCAGATGTTCGCAAGAGTTCTAGTATGCAAAGTTTCATAGGGATTTTATCTAATTGGTCCATTAGACTATAAGGCCTTTGAATTGTGGATTGAGCTAGTTTAGTCTTTATTACAATAATATTCATCTTTGGAACCATTGGCACAATGTTCTCATTGGGTTTATGGAAAGAAGTGAGTGAAGGGCCTTGGATGGTAACTCTCGATCATCTATTTGTGACTACAAACCCTATAGGTTGTAAGGAGTCATTATAATTAGAACGATAAGTTAAAGGGCCTTCGATGGTGATTCATGGGTGATTAATGATATTGCTATAATTTTGGGTCAGTGAGGAGCCTCTAAAAGAATGGTATTGTTGTTCAGGATTAGTAACCTATGCAAATAGAGTAACAACATGACAATGTGAACTCAATAGGGTATTACTAGGGGGAGAGGGTGATGACCTTATAATGATGGGTCTCGTGTTGTGAGGATCATGAGATCAACCACACAGTGTCATAGTAACAGTGGTAATGTGGGTTGTATAAATATGTCCCACGATGTTATTTTAGTCATAAGGCACATTATTATAATCCACATTATTGGTGTGGGGATGATGATCTTGATTATACTCATTATGATTCTGACTCTATTATTGCTTTGAATTCTACCTTTTTCCTTTATTGTGACCATTTATATTATTTCTTGGTGGTGGTAGATCATGTCAAGGAAAGGGCTCTTTGTAGATTCCCATATCTTGATTTGTATCATGATTAGGAGCCAACTTAATTTCCATCTCATCATTTTCAATGAACTACTCAATAATATGTCATAATTAAATAGAATAATATGCATCATGACCAACAATAAGATGAAAGTTACACCATTTGTTCTCTTTGTACCAGTCTCGTTTTGGCTAATCTTAAGGAAATTGCCTTGATACTGGAAATATTATTAAGTTAGATACAATGAGATTTTATAATACTACTTCAAAAAATTATCCTAACTTGATAAAGACTCTAAAATGATTATGAAATGTCCTTCATGGAGGCTATCCTTAAAAAGTAGGTAGTGGATTTGAACGAGTTAATTGTATATTTGGATGAGGCATAGTATGTACCATTTGTACATGTCTTGTTTCTGTTACCCCATTTCCAAACAATTTCATATTTTTATGAAATCCCTTACACTTATCTTACGTAACTGTCTGAGGAGCCAATGATTTATTTTTATTAGATGCTTATCCTTGTGTAAAGGACTTAACAAGGCCCCTAGCAATAAGAGCCTTCTCAATCTACACTCCTTTCTCAATAATTTTTTCAAATGAATTAGCATAGGCTAATTGTACATTATGCATAAGTTCAAGATGTAAATCATGTGCAAAGATATCAGTGAAATTTTTATTAGGAAAATTGTGTTGAAAGTAGCCTACCAGTGCTCTCTAGCATTGTAGATACACACCAAAACATTCACCATCACATTGCTTAGATTTTCATAAGTCAAAAATAGTCAATTCATGTTCTATGTTGTATGATAAATGGTTAACAAACTTTTCTAATAATTCATCCCAATCCACAACTGATTCCTTAGGTAGTTTAAGTAGCCATTTAAGAGCTTGTCCCACTAAACTTTACAAAAATATTCATAATAAGTACTCACTACTATAATCAACCTCTTGACACAAGATGAAGAGTGTTTGTATGTGTTCATTCAAATCTCCCTTCCCTTTATATTTATAAAATTTGGGTGCCTCAAAGTGAGGTAAAAAGGGCTTTTGGAGAACAGATAAGTCAAATGGATATGGGCATATCTCATTAAATTTATACTTTTTTACTCTGTTATTTGTCTCCAATATTTAGATAATTTCCTTCATAGAATTTTATTCTTTCTTGTTTGGTGTATTTGTGGATTGGATGATATGTTGTTGGGGTAGAATGTGCCCTTGGTTTAGTTACTATTGGGGTGAAATGTGCTAGTAGTTTAATTGTTGTTAGGGTGGAATGTGCCCCTAGTTTTGTTGCTATTGAGGTGGAATGTGCCCCTGGTTTTATTTCTATTGGGGAGGAATGTGCCCCTAGTTTTGTTTTTATTTAGGTGAAATGTGCCCCTAGTTTTGTATGGATCTATAGGGAGCATGTACTTTTCGATCCATGAATTGGTTATGATTTGCTACTTGTGTTGAGAACATAGGCCATTGATTCTTGGATTGTAAAACATTCATTGAATTTAGTTGTTTTGCATTTTATTGATTTTATAAATCTCTATGTTTATTTACCAATCCTAAATTCAAACTAAATTTTTGGGCTTATGAGTTTTCAAAGTAACAAGAGGTTCTCGAGGATTGAATAATGTATGTTCCATGTGAAATGGAACATCTTGCAATGTCTCTTGTGACTTCAACTATTTGTTTAGATTACCTTAATCCACTATGGTAATGTTCTCATCTAATATTTCTTATGTAATATCCACCATATCTTCATGTTATTTCAAAGCCTTATTGTGAATTGAAGTGGCAACTAGGGAGTTAGTTAAGTTTGTGACAAGTTGATATATATATCATTGACTTATTATCTTGATCTTAGCTAGAAGATCTAGATTTGTGGGTTTTGACTCTATTTGTTTTTATTTTGCTTTGTTAGAAGAATACGATATGTCTATTTATGTAAAAGCTTTATCTTTCCATTGCTGTTCTTCTTCTTTGACCAAGGTATGTAATTGTTCTATAAGAAAGTCAGAAGGTACTCTATTACATGATTCTATCAATCTAAGAAGGGATTCATCTTGATCTTCTTGGGGTTGATATTCATTGTAATCATCTTCAAATCCTACTATTATATGGATATCATAAAAAATAATGGGGTTATCTTGACCATGATAAAATTTATCATCCTCATAGCTAAGGCCATAAAAGGCCCCACTATGTGTGAACCTTTGAGCCATGTCTAGAAAGAGCTGCTCTATGTGTTTGACTAACTTTGGACCAATTTTCAATAACCAATCAAAGTATGCTTTGGATTTATTTTTAAACAAATAACCTTGGTACCAATGAGACTATAACCAAGGTAAAAACTAGTAAATAAAAGCCTAGATATTTCTGATACACCCACATTACAAAATATAGTTTTAACTTTGACAAGTTGACCCTATAAAGATAGAGGAAAGCTCTCCAGATTACAAAGACAACAAAATGAATGAAGTAACTCAAGATGTAAAGACATATATGAAACACCAAGTATAAAGCTAGGACCAAATGGGCAGCACAATGTCACCACATGATTCTAGTAGGATAAAATATGTTTTAGGACCCAAAGCACGAGTGATATGCAAGACGACTTGAGTTTACCAAGATGATAATTCGATTTTGAGTCTTAATAAATTACCTTCAATCCAAATAGAAAATTTAACGTAATTTAAAATGAGCGTAGTGGACAAATGGTGAACCCACTTGGATGCACCAACCCTTAGAACTCATAAACATTCAATTTCAATTGTGGATCATAAATTAAGGATTTAAACAAATTGGGTAGAAGTTCTAGACTCAATTGGGTAGCATGACTACGCTAAAGTGGATGTCATGACACAAAGCTTTTCATAACAAAATTAAACAAGGAAAAGATGAATTTTCTATCTGGACAGCGTAAAGCCTCCCTTGCTCAATCAAATTGAGGATAATGTTCTTTGGTTAGATTCATTGAGTTAACAAGTAATTTTAGACACAATTCAAGACCAAGTAAGCTAATGATAAAAAATAAATGTCTTAAGTCTAAACTGACAAGGTATGGCAAAGTGGGGTGTACTAAACTATTATGTTTTGAATTTTATAAGGGAATCAATTGTACAATGGCTTTCATGACAAAAAATACAAAATAAAAGCATGGATTTTGGTTGTGTATCACTTGACTTATTAAATAAAGGTCTAGTCCTTTATGCAACCACTACATCCTATTATTCACTTAGTGTAGTGCGATGTCCAAGTGCCAGTATGCCCCATGTGTAACTCCAAAAAAGAGTCAAATGAAGTTAATGCCGAGAGATGAAACCCTAGGTCAAAGCTTCCCTTAAGAAGTTGTGGTAGGTGATGAAGTCCCCCTCGCAAGCTAAGTTGCATAAAAATAAAGAAATCATGAAAATAGAAAGATTTTTGGGTTATTTTTAAGATCACCTAAACTATAGCGATTTTTTGGGGAGTGTTTTAGGTGACATTATTTCTAAGCCTTGGACTAGGCTACTTGCAATAAGAATGGCACTTTTGATTCCAAGGGTTCTCTATAGGGGATAAATGGAAAAACATACACGCAACATTCATCTTTTTACCAAACAAGATTAATCTAATCAACTATTGTAAATAATAATTAACAAGTGTGCTACATTTTAAACCCAAATGAAATGTTTGGTGATATTTATTTGACCCCTTGGTCTTAGTTCTAAAATTTGAAAACATTCACTAAAAACACTTAAATTCTTTGTTAATTACCAAAACAAGGTTCGTAATCTATTTTTAAGCATGCAAAGGTGGCTTAAACATGTATTAATAAAATTTTAAACTTGGTCTTGCAGAAAAGTTGTTAGCATATCTTTTAGCTTTGAATCCATTTTGAATTTGAAATAAGCAACTTTGGAAAAGTAGGTCTCAGGTCTTTTTTTTCTTTTAAATATAGTGACCAACATCGGTCAATACCACCAACGTCAGTTAAAGCCAATCAAAATCTGACTAATGTCAATTCTATTGACTAACATTGGTTAACTTAAGTAGTTGATGTCAATATTTCTACCGATGTCAGTTAATGTGTAAAATTGTGGCAACTAAAAGCAACAAAATAAAGTTGAAAAATTAATTTGCAAGAGTTTTAAAATATTAAATAAGTTTCTTAAGGTTGTAAAAGGATCTCTTTTAGGTGTAACATTGACTAACATTGGTTAAGTTAAGTAGCTGATGTCGATATTTCCATCGATGTCAGTTACTGTCTAAAATTGTGGCAACTAAAAACAACAAAATAAAGTTAAAAAATTAATTCTATTGACTAACATTGGTTAAGTTAAGTAGTTGATGTCGATATTTCTACCAATGTCAGTTACTGTGTAAAATTGTGGCAACTAAAAACAGCAAAATAAAGTTAAAAAAATAATTTACAAGAGTTTTAAAAGGTGAAATAAGTTTCTTAAGGTTGTAAAAGGATCTCTTTTAGGTGTAGGATGCATCTTGTCCCACGAGCTGTGCCAAGATGTAGATAGGATTACAAAGTAAGTTAATCAAGTATTAGTCCATAAACTATAAAACATGCATTAAAAACTAACTAAACAAGCCTATCTATACCTATGATAATTAGGAAAGATAGTAATAATCAAATAAAATAAAGGAAAACCATATTAATTTCTCAAATAGATTCACCATGCCAATGTGGCTCAAAAACATGTTCTCCCTTGATCAAGCACCCTTGTATTTATCAACAATGGTGATAAGCTCCTCCCATGCATCAACAACACTCGACAAAATCTAGGCTCTTGATGTGGAATCACTAAACTAACCTATCAAATAAGCTTTTAGAAAAAAATTAGCATTACAATTTTGCAATGTTTAAGCTTTGAAGATATTTGAGCATAATAACTTTGCACCAAAATAACTTGAAAATGATGTCCATGGCCTGTCTATTTATAGATTTTTTAGATTGGTCATAATAAACCTGAACCATCAATCTTGAGATGAAGATGTGTGGTTGAGGATAATCTTAATATTTAGAATTAAATCAATAATTATTCTCAAGATGACCTTTGAACAAGAGGCATGGAAGAGGCATGGGAGGCTTTAACTAGGCATGGGTGACCCATCATCGTGATATTTTATGCACTTATGACTTGATGGATGCCACCCCATAGATGATGTCACTAGGTGATGAAAATAATAAACATCAAATTTCAAAAATAAATATTCAACAATTCTCATAGAAAATCCACTTAAGCCCTTGATTTGTA
Organism: Torreya grandis; assembly: GCA_037957365.1. NCBI lineage: Eukaryota > Viridiplantae > Streptophyta > Pinopsida > Cupressales > Taxaceae > Torreya > Torreya grandis. The sequence continues at coordinate 2,932,174 of JARHVA010001767.1, read as the reverse complement.
TTAATTATCTTTATGTAAGATTAATCAAAATTTATGTAATTATTTGAAAATTTACCCTCAACTAATCAAAATGGTCAGAAAGACATATTACTAGGTTGTAATTTGACTCGAAAAGAATTAAAATTCCATGCTAGATGCATTGGAACCGTATTCTCATTTAGAATGTTGCCAACAACAAATAACAAAGTTACATGATTTGTACTAATGAATTTTTAAAAAAAAAGTGTTTCAAAGCATTAAATGGTGAAATAGTCATTTTGACTCAAAATGATCTGATCAAAGCTAGCTATCCCATAAAATGCATTACCCTATTTAGGGATACTTTGACTTGAAATGACATTTGTAAATGACAAGTTCAAACTATTTAGGACATTTTATGGATTTTGACCTGAAATGTGTGCTTGAGTGTAATTCGAGTAAGATTGAGCATTTGAACACAAATGGTGTTAGGAATTCGATGTCTACACCATCAAGCTTCTCTTTAAACATAGAGGCATTTTTATAAACTTTTGGAGGCCAAACGAGACCATCTGAGGATCTAAAATTGTAGTTTAATGATTTTTTCAGGGTTGTTTTATTTTTAGAAATTGTATAGTTTTATGACCAAACGTGAAATTAAGTTAAATTTCATATTCTAGGCTAATTTAAGTTTTTATAATATTTTGAGATATTTTTAGCTACTTAAGGTAGTAACGAAGTTTTCGAGACAATCGTTTTGGTGTGTCGAAGAGGTAAAATAAAATTACTAATAAAAAGTAATGACCTACAAAAATTGACTTATTTTTTCTACATCAATAACAATAATTTTAAATATATAAAATCATTGTGACTCTATTTTATTATCCATTTTTTTAATATTTTTCTACCATATTCTTTATAAGATTTATAATCACACCTTATTCTTGTTGCAAATAATACAACATTATATTATAACCTCTTTGTGATATCTTCTTGTCAATTCTGGTTGTGCTTCTCTTCTTATTTATGCCTCACTTTTATAAATATACAAAATCTTCACCTTTTCCATCCTTTATCTATTTTCCTAGCCTTCCTTATTTGATCTATACTTCTTCATTTATACTACGCCTATGAAAATCCCTTTCAATGTTTGAATGAGATCGTGCTTTGCTTTGCTTTATAATATCGTGCTTTCATTTTAAATGTCTATGAGTTTAGGAATATATTTTGGCAACAACGACTGCATAATTACTTCATTCTTTGCATGGTGATTACTTTATTCTTAACTAGCTATTTTCGTTTAGACACTTTATTGAAAATTATAAATTATCTACCTTTTTTTAAGTCATACAATATTTAGAGAACATTATGGATGTTCCTCCATCAACCATGTTAAGTTGAAGGTATTATAAGTACGAAAAATTTAAACTTGTTTGGACAACTTAAATTTGTTTTAACAATATTGTATTTTAAAATATTACGTTTTTTTGTTTTAATATTTTTTAGATTTTTTTCACAAAATTTTAATTAATTTATAGATTTTTTAGAGTTATAATTTATTTAAATAAAAAAATATTATTATAATTAGAAATAGGGTTAGGATTAGTGTTTTTAATTATTTTATAAAAAATGTTAATTTTTTTTAAATTTTTTTAAAAAGTTTTGAAAAAATAAATCTATTTTTTATCATTGTTTTATAACTTTTTGAGAGATTATGTTCAATTATTATTTTTATTTTTATTTAAAATAGTAAAAATGACATTTCTATAATATAATTAAAATTTAAATTGTAAAACTTAAAACAATATATTAATATCGAACCACTAAAATGTATATCAAATTGTATCTCAAGAACTATAATTTTCTAACTTAAACGTTAAAACCTAAGTTACCTGTATACCAAGTATTCAAATGAAGATATCCATTAATGGAAACGCATGCCCAAGGCTTGTTGCTACATAGGAACAACATCCAAACAATTCTCTATTTTTTTTAATGGTTTTATCATATTTACATTGAAGATCACCTACGCCTTAACATAATTGTGTTCTTGGTGCGGCGGAAGTATTAAAAATAAATACACCTATTTTCTCAAATGATTATCTGCAGCCGCTGATACCGATGAGCTTTTAAAAGATAAATATGAAAAAAATTTACCTTGTTTTTACAATATAGTAGCACCTTTGATTTCTAAAGCACAACAATATAAAATAGAGTCTTTCAAATACATCAATTTCCCTCATTCAAACATTCTCAAAACATGGGATCCACTAACTCGAACATTTTCAAAACTACAATGATGCTTAGATATTACGTTTATTTTCATTAAGTAGTGATTCCTTTTTTTAATTTTTGAAATCCTTCTGTTTATTAGTAATTTATGCGCTATATATGATTTTGAACATTGTAAATAATTTACTACATGCATGTATGGTCTCTACCGTGTCGTCAGCATTTTGTATCCTCGTTTAAAATAAGCTGCAACGAAAAAAAAACGAAAAAAAAAAAAAAGAAAAAGAAAAAAAGAAGCATACTTAGAACATGTGGTTATATGTAGATAGTAAAGTTCCTTATATACGTATGCCTAATGCTGATATCAAGATTTTTTTATTTTTGATTCCTATTGTGGTGGCAAGGTTGGTATAATGACATGCTATTAAAACTAGAGATATTACTAACAATACCGACTATTTATCATAAATACTAATCACTTTTGTTTTGTGATATAAGATATCATTTTGTCCTGCATTTTGAATGTTTTTAAAGTGTAAGGATTAATTTCTGCATTTTATGTATTTAAATTTGGTGACCTTAATCATTTTATTAATTTTATTATTTATCTTAATTAATAATGTAATTAGAGTTATAATTAAATAATTAAATTTCATTATTTTTCATCATATTAATCTTACCTCTTGCAACTTCTTCAATTAATTTACTTAATCACTCATTATCTCCTCAATAATCTCATTTATTTAATATTTAAGAAATTAAATTCCCATGACCCACCTACCTATCTACTCTTAAACTTTCCTACAAACTTAATCCTTAATCTTTACCTAATCCCATTCTAATCCTCATTTAATTCTAACATGAAATTAGAGGCTTCTATTTTCTAGAAGCTTTCCTCATCCTCCACATTTTCTTAAAAAAACTCTATTTCTAGAGAACTCTAAGGAATTTAATTTAATTTTAAATTACCTCATTCTTTTTAGAGTTTTCTTCTTTACAAACTTCCAATGTATTTCTAATTCATTAGAACATCTCCTTTCGTTGTCTATTTAAACAAGCCACTACTCCATGGCTAAACTAACTACATGAACTAAAAACCAACTATTGAATCCATAAAATTTCCATATCAATATAATCAATCAATCCATATTATCATTAGTCAAATCTTTAAATCAAAATCAAGCCAACATTTTGAGTTTATCCATAACATTCCACAAGTAAAATAAGAAATCATTAAAAACTAATTTGAAAATCTTGAAAAAAATATAAGAGCAAATAGGCAATAGTAAAAATATATTTATTATTTTTAATTTACTTTTATAATATCTCTCATTAATGTTTTTGTGTTCTAAATTAAATTTGATATATGTGATAGTTTTTATTCATAACTTAAAAATACAATCATACATTGTGCATGATAGTCTATCTTTATCAAACCACATTATTCAATTTTATTATATATTTCTTTCAATTTTATAATTATATTGAAATTTCAAAAAGATAAATTAAAACATATCTAGTTTAAGTTTAAATTTATATTTAGTTTGAAATAAAATTGTTCTAAGAGCTTCTACATCTACACGGTGGTAAGACATGTTGTGCTCCTATTCATGTATTAGATGGAGTCGATTAAAAAAGTGAGAGCAGATTATTGTTTTGGGAAATAAGTGTTATTAGTTTCTCTTGCCAAATCTTTTTGAGAAAAATAAGGTACACAAATTCTTGTGATTGAAAACATTTCCAATCTTTTTATCTTCAACTTTTTATGTGAAAATTATAAAACAACCCACTGAATAAAGGTAAAATTTAAAAACCATTTTCAAATTTAAATGTCTATACATTATAATCACAAAATAATTTAATTTAATTTATATATTTATATTTATGAAAAACTTGAACTTACCTAAAAATTAAAGAACTAATATATATATCCAATATAATTAAAAAAAAAAAAAAAAAAAAAAAAATTAATGAAAAGTAATTTTTTTTATTAATTAAAATCCTTTAATCTTCAAATAAATAAAATGTATTTTACCTTACAAATCTATACAAAATTATATGAACGTATAGTCTTTTAAAATTCGTTAAATCAATTAATTGAATCTAAGGAGCCTTCAACATTTATTGGCAGAGACTAATTTTTCAAATTAAGTTGCGAATGTGAATCTGACTTCGCAGCGTAAATGCAATTAATACGTGCACAAAATAATGTTAGGTGTGTATTGATTTGCGCACGAAGACAACAACAGATCAATGCCACATTCGTACGTGTTTTTCAGCTCCCGTGTTGATTATACGTTTGGTTTTCTCATTACCTAATAATAATTTTCATCATTATGCCTGTCCTTTCTAACCTCACATCACATATTGATATGATGCCACATTTTACCAGTCTTCAACGATAAGACCGCTTTACGCACTTCTCTGCAAATAAATAATTATCCATGGATCTTCCTCCTTATTCCTCTTATTTACTAAATCTTCCTCAATATTCCTGTTATTCACTAAACATGGCAGAAGAAAATGTTGGGAAGCAGAAGCGCGTCAAGAATATGTCTGGATACAGTGACATTGACTTTAAGTACTTGTATTACATTTCTTGCAACATTTGCAAGACAGTTCTAACGGTATGACTCTATGAAATAGCCTATAAATAATGCAGTTCTCCATATTTATGTGTTCAGGTCTGGGAGTATTGTGTGTTTAATTTTTATAACTTACAAGAAACATTACATTGTAATATCTTAAATGTTAGATCTGTCACAAATAGAATGGGTATTTGTATTTACGTTTATGCGTAAACTCTGTAGGATTTACGAGAAGGAATATGTTACTGTAGTTCATAATTTATTAGGAGATTATGTAGAATTACAAGGATTGTAGCCTTACATTAATCTTTTATATATTTGAAAATATCCCAAATTGTTAATAAATTGCTATTCGAAAGGCTCAGAAACATTACTAAAATGTTAAAAACAATTTTAATCGTTCTGTTAAGATTTATGGTAACCACGACTTTAGGGTGTATGTCTTCATATACTAGAAAGCGCGTCCTTATGTTATTTTCTGCTTCATTTTATTGGAGTGAAGAGTATTACATATTCTATTGGCTAGATATCTCATATTTTTCGTAGTTTATATACATATCTATGTAAATACGTTGTAGCTAAGCTGCAAACAATATTAGAAGAAATCCAATTCTTCATGACAGAAAAATAGATTTCCCAATGCTACTGGACTTATTATAAATAAAATGAAATCAGATGAGCGTTCCTTTTAAAAATATATCATATGTGGTTACAGTAAAATGCTGGCACTGCAACGGCCTTCAATATGTAAAAATGAAATCCTTAAAGCTTAAACCAACATTTCCTCTCACTTTAGGCCAGGCCTCTTCTTCCAATAAAAAACACGTTTAAAAAAAGGTATGAATAGTTTAATAGTGCTTTTAGGCCGTCGATAAGAATTCTAACGCTTTTTGCACCACCCTAACTTCTATTTCACTTACATTTTTGGGTGAGCAAAAACCAGTTTTTAATTATTTTAAATTTCAAACAAATTATCTCATAAATGCAATAACCTGTTTGTTTGAACATTGTTATCTCTATCGTTATTGGTTATAAATGTCTTTTGTCAGAACTTCATCCCCTCCTTAGAAAATGTCAGCGATGAGGTTGTGTCTTCACTCAGTGGAAGGATAAAAGAATCAACTACTAAAACTTACAGAGGAAAGTGAATTATTAACAAAAATACCAAAAATAATGTTTTTTTTTTTGGTAATGTAATCCTGTTTATTTATTTATGTTATTTACAAAATGTTATGCAACTGCCATTAGGAGGACTACATTGGAAGATTTAAGGTTCTTTTCAGGTTATTGTTTACCATGCATCTCTGGGGAAAAGTAACCAGCGTCCATCTTCCCATAACGGTTTTATCAAGTAAAGTTTATCAAGCATTTGCCCTTTATATCAAATCAATTTACCATTCTATACTGTTTTCTTATTTAACACTGAAACATAGCAAGACTTTTGAATTTGAAATAGAAAACTATTGCTGGGACATATTTTGCAGGGAGGAAAGTCAAAGGATTAAAGCTGTTAATCTTAATATGAGTCACCGGAAAGCTTTCAGCACAGCTGCCAAAAACGTGGGCATAAATATTAAGACAATAACAAGGCACGTTATGTCTTTTTTTTTTTTCATATGATTTCTTCCAACTTACGTTCTTTCAATCTTGATCAGTGGGGTATTTTACCTTACATTCACTTTGGACTAGCTCTGCAGAACGAGAACCAAGCTTAAACACGAGGTAATGCTTATTTTTAGATTATCAATTGCTTTTTGAGTTGAGACTAAGTTGTCTGTGAATTGAGGATTAAAACATCATATTTCAACTAACTGTTTATAAATTCACACAAATAAATATTTCAAAATATTAAATATACAAACAATTTAACTTGATTGCCTCAAAGTGAGGGTAAGATTGCACACCCTTCAATGCTGAAAATAAATTAATCTTTCTTAAGATATTGTTTTAGCTATGTCACAAAAATGTACACTCTCTAGTAACATAAGAATAATACAATATAATAACATAGATAATTAAACAGATAAAATATCTAATAAACATGAGATAAAACATAAAAATTTTGATGTAAAATTTTAGGAAAGTAAAGAAAACATCTATAATGTAAGATATCAAGTATTATAAATTCTTAGATGTACAGATTAGATATCAAGCTTTATAAATTCGTAGATGAACAGATTACATATAAATTTGTTATGCATATTACATGCGAACTCCATAAAAATAAATATATTTAATTGGCAAAGCAACATTAAGATTCCTCCTCCTAAAAATAGAAAGGAAAATTATCATTAGGACATTCCTTCTAAAAAATAACTTTATAAAATTTATTTTCAATCCAAAATTTAACTTTATTATCACATATCTAACAATCTAAACAATAGAAAAAAAAACTAACCTAATCCACTTAAAATAAATTAATATTTTTTTAATGTTAACAATATATATGTGCGCCAGGGGGAAGGGAGATTAAGCGCTCATTTCCGTCTAATCTGCCCAATAGACCAGGAATAGACCACGATACACTGGGTACCTTTTTTTTTTTTTCCTACATAACTTTCACCCCCCAATTTGGTGGGTTTCTTGTACCGAGAGCTCTTAAAACTCTCCATATTAGATGTTTTATTGATTAAATTCAACAAACCCATGACACTAGGCTGTTTTAAAAACAGTTATGAAGTCAGTTCTCTGTTAAATCGGCAAATGAGGATTGGGGTCCTCCATCTTCTTTCTTTCTTATTTATTTTTTATATATAAAATTTATTTAATTTTTTAATAAAATTTAAAAATTTAAATTTTTTATAAAAATAATAATACTCCAAACTTTTGGGGTGGGTTAATTTGAAATCATATTAACTTCACCATATTATAATTAACTAATTGAATGGTTTAATAGACGTTTGTGTATATATATGTATGTTTGAAACATTTGAATATGTAAATCACTCATTCTGTATCTTTTTCTCATTTTTTCATTTGGTTGTCCTTGAATTGCTTGTGAGGGATTCCGTTTTCTGACACACTAGATATCCGTGCATATTTTTATAACTCTTCCATCATCTAAGTTAGATGTTTCAGTTTCGTGACTAAAATATTTTGGAAAAAATATGATATAATTTTCTCCACAAATGTTGGCAGTTTTCCAGATTACATTATGTTTTATCAGCTCTCATGAAATTTAGAGCACCAAAACTATATTCTTTGATTTTTCCGTGGGAAATGACTAATGAATAAAAACAAACATTACATACAAAGTTATAGGCATAATTGAGATCAAGTTATCATATGTTTAGTATCATTAATCTATCTATAACATGGCTCTCTTTATAACCTCCTTAAACTTCACAGCATTATATATATATATATATATATATATATATATAAACATAGCTGTCATTATAACCCCCTCAAACTGATATCATATTATATTAATATATCTTTATATATTCAACTATAGCATATACCGGACCACTTTTTCTTATAAATATCTCTCCTAATTTCAATACTCTTATTTTTATAATGATGCTAAAGCATTAGTGAATTTTTTTTAATAGAATAAATGCATCACTGTTCAGCAAAAATACAATTGAAATAACAAGCTACTCACATGTGTGCCATATATAATGCAAAAAATCAGAGCAGTTCATTCTCTCTTTCTTGTTCTAATTTACCTTAATAAAAAGTGATCTAATATAATATATTTGTGAAATTGTATATGATCTTATTTTTTCATAAATAAATAGATTGTTTTAAATTTATTTAAAACATAAATAAAAATTATGAAGTAATATTATCTTTAGCTATTCAATGGATTTATTCTTTTAAAATTATCTTAAAGTTGTCTGGAACTATTTAGCATAAATTTAGAATTTAACAACACTTTAACTAATATTTTATTATATGATGTTGAGTGGAATAACAATTTGATCTCAAAGCTTCAAAATGTAAACTTTTACAGCAGATTTAATGAAGACATCAACAAGTTATTCATAAATGTTTATAGATTTCAATTCTACCTTTCTTATGAATCAAATTTCTAATAATATGTTACTTCAAATCAAAATATTTTGACTTATTGTTATGGAGTAGATTCTTAGCCAATTTGATATCACTTACGTTATCACAAAAAATCATTGTATCATGATTTTTTTTCTCCCCAATTTCTTTTATAATCTTTTGAAACCATAATATTTGTGTCCCTACTAATATAAGTGCAATCTATTTTGCATATATAAATGAAAGTGCACTTAAAATTTACTTATTTGAGATCCATGTAACCAAACCTAAAACAAGTGAAAAACAATTACCAAATGTTCACTCTCAGTCTTAGAAAGTACATCTCTAATTTTATAATCAGCAAAAAAACAAAATCAAATAAAATAGTGGCATAATAATGAATACCAAAATTGATAGTACGTTTCACATGCCTCAAATTAGTCTTGGATGCCTTCATATGAAATTCTTATGGCTCAGACATATATTTTGAAACATGACAAACTAAATAAACAATATCTAGTCTTGCATGAGTTAATAGCGTTAATCTTCCAAAAATACTTATATACGATGTCTCATCAACTTAGAACTTTCATCTATATACAAAAAAATATCAACGTAAAAACTTATAATTACGATATCACTATCATATTGATTTTAGTAAATAGTAGGGTCGCTTATGCTTCATTTATAGCAATTATGTTGAAATTATTGATCATTTTATGTGTACCATGCTCTAGGTATTTTATTGAGACTATACAAAGCCTTCTTCAACTTGTAGACTTGATCTTACCTACCTTTTACTAAATAAATATTGTGGTCATTGTACATAGACTTTCTCCTCTAAGAACCCTTAAAACATGGCATATTTCAAAATTTTGTGATGTGTTCTCCATTTATTTTGAGCTGCTACTAAAATTGTCATTATAATGGTCTTTTATATTTCTTCTTGCAGAATTCTCTCTTCATAATCTAGGCCATATATATGAGTGAATCCTCTTTCAACTATACGTTCCTTGCATCTTTGAACACTACCATCACTATTGTACTTAGTATTGTAGACCCATTTATTACCAATACTCTTTTTAACATGTGAAACTTTTATAAGCTTCAAACTATCATTCTTTTAAATAAAGTCATTTTTTTATTTCATTAATTGCACCAAAACATCATTGGTACATGTATCTTAAAGCATGATGGTTTAGAATCAACATATGTAAATATTTAGCATAATTTTATGTCTCATATTTTAGATATTATTCATGTCCTTGACTTAAGATAAATAACCAAAAAATTAAAAATATTTGACATTATGCTTCCTTTCATCCCATGCTTCATATGTAGTAGCGAGACTCAAATTGACTTAACTTTAGATAAATAACTTAAAATTTGTAAATTATCTTATCAAATGCACTAGCGAGAGTCCAATTGACAATATATTATTGTAACAACCACATCATCTTAGAAAGATTTATCCAATACCTATGTTTGTATCACGTTCCTTGCCATTTCATCCATTATATGGTTATTCCTTTTAAATAAACCATTTCTATAAGTGAAAGTAGTTACGATTTGCCTTTTTATTTTATTCAAATCACAATAATATGTAAAATATTTTTAAAAAAAAACACCTCCATGTTTAGTCCTTGAGCACTTTATTATGTAATCACTTTCATTTTCTACAAGGGATTTAACTCACTTAAATTTAGAAAAAAAATTCACTTTTATTTTTCAATAAATAAACCCAACACTTCTATGAATAATCATCAAGAACTGTAATAAAATGAGATGCCTTGCCTAAACTTTCTATTTACATAAGACCAAAAATATCAGAGTGAACCAATTGAAGTGGATGATGAACCCTCCATGAACTAAATTTTTCAAACTTTTCTCTTGCATGCTTACCATTAACACAACATTAATAAACCTTAATAGTATCTTCAAATTTTGGAAAACCAAATACTAGTCCTTTTGATGTTAAATTAACTTCAAATTTTTAAAATTTAAGTGTCCATATTTACAATGCCACAATTAGTTTTGATGTTCATATCTGATATTGGTGAAGATGTTATTATGTTATCTAAAATTGATAGGGAACAACCTATTCGATGACATATGTACAATTATAACAACCTTATTTCCTTGATTTTTGTAATAGAATATACATTGATTATCATTAAAATCCATCTTATAATTATTTTCAGAACGTTATCCATTATTTGAAATATTATGTATCAACTTTTGGGTATAATAAATATATTTATTGACTTATCTAATATTCACCTTCATAATTAATTTTTTTTTGCAACCTTAAAAATATTTTCATCACTAATTTATATATTGGTTTTAAAACCTCTATTTTATTTTATTTTTTTAAACTCAGTATTCCATGACATGTGATTGGAACACCCTGCATATAAGTGTAGAAAACCTCTTTAGGACTATTTTCATCTTCTCAATATGAAATGAATATATTTCATGGACAATAATATTCATCCTCATTAGAATAATTAAAAATTATACTTTTATTTCTTTATTTTAATATACATTACCATTCAAACTGGACATAATTGTGCTAGTAACAACATTGAATTTTTCTTTTATAAAATCTTCTTCTTCCTTTATCTTTTCCTCTTTCTTTTGCAATTTAATCACATATTTTTTTCTATTTCATATCAAATAATTATGATTCCTATCTTTTTCTTCTCCTTGGTTGATTTTTTTCTTGTCCTTATCTTGTACTTGGTTATCTTTATTGCTAGTATTAGTACCTTCATCCTTTGTGATGTTTAATTTGTGCGAAAAATCCTTCTCGTCACTTTATTCAAATGTGTGTCTTATTCTTTATTCATAAAACACAAGAAACCCAAATAGGTGATAAAAATCAAGAGTAGTCAAATCTTTGCTTTCTTCAATGATGATGAAAATATGGTTTGACCTTGGTGTTAGATAACTTAACATCATTTTGACCAAAATCTATTTATTCAACATTTATACAAGTGGATCAACATAATTAAATACATTATTTACTCCTCCATAGAAATAACTCAAACTTTGTGCTTATTTCTTCCATAAATTCTTAAATTGTCTTTTCAAATTCTTTAACCTAACCACTTTGGTTTGTTCACTACCTTGATAAGTTTCTTGTGGAGTCTTACACACATCCTTGATTATCCTTACATCTAAAATTCTTGGAAATATGATCTTATGTAGATTTATTTGACTATGAAACAAGTTTTTCAGTTCCTCTTAGTTTCTTTAGATTGTCTTGTGTATCATTACATAAAACAATGGTCAAATCATCTAGTTATTTTTAATCTATTTATACAATCTCTAATATATTTCTCTGCTCAAAAGAGTCATCATCTTGATACTACAATAATGATAGTCATTTCAACTAAATTTTAGAATGGGTAAAGAGTTAGAATTTGACATGATCAACTATTAGAAATATTTGAAACAAAAAACTTACAACCTAATTGTTGCTCTGATATGAATTAATTTTTTTAACAGATTAAATACATCATTACTCAACAAAAATAAAATTTAAATAGTAAATAACTAACATGTATATCATACACAATGCATAAAAATCAGACCAATACTTTCATTCTATTAAATGTTTTTACTTCTTCAATATCTTCTTCTCATTCAACTTAATAAAAATTTATGTAATAATATATTAATAAAACTCTATATAAACATATTTTTAAAACAATGTAATGTCATCTCTAAGCATCCAACGGCTTCATTCTTACAAAATTAACGTAAAATTTCTTAGAATTATAAAACCCATTTCGAAATCATATCATTAACCAAATAGATCTCTTTGAGAAATATTCAACCTGCTATTTCCACAAATCGTTATTAGCATACACCAAATATAATAGTTTCGGACGAATTGTGAAATTAAATCTGTCAATCTGTCCCTCTTTCGCTTCTTGTTGAAAGAAGTAGACATGTTGTCTTTGTTTGTGCAGGCAACCATTAACTTGTCCTTGAAGGGCACGATTTTGCCTTTTCTTGGTTGATGTCATATTTACCTCTTCTCCTCTTTCGTTTTCCGTCGTCGTTTGTTAATAGGTGTTTCGGGCTTTGGGTAAAAAAAAGTTAGGGTGACAGTACGAAAAACCTACACTGCTCCATCTGTTAGTGGCCCTTTCTATCAGGATTTATATATCTTTTTATTTCCATTTTTGTTTTTCACTTTTAAGTTCTTAAGTAATAAATATGAATCTAATTTAAATTTAATTTTTGAAATGTATACAAATATTGTAGTTTAATTATATCAAAAGAATCATAGAGAATCTATCTATAATTCACTCGAATATCTCATATTTGCAAATATTATTAAGGTTTATATGACACTGGATTTACATGCAATGATATTATTATTATTTTTATTATTATTATTTTTTTAATTTTTTATTTTTTTTAAAAAGTAGTAGTAGAAGAAGAATTTTCTGTTTTATAAGATGAGATAAGTAGATGGTTCCTAAATTTATAGCTATCCCTTTTAACATGAAAAAAATCACGTATTTTTCATAACGAAAGTATATAAAATGTTTAGTTTATTTGTCTATCGGTTTTTAAAATATTCAACGGGGTTACTGAATTATGACATTATATCATAATATTCAAATTTTATTTCATATATATAGTTTACCTATTAAAAATTAGGTGAATAGTCAATCATAATTTCATTATAATATATTAATATGTATTAGATTTTTTTAATACGAACTTATCTTACACCCCTTCTATTAAATCTTCTTATAATTTATTAAAAATCACAATTTATTTAAATTTCTTGTATTATTGCTAATACACGTTCTTAAATCTGAGTTTGTTTATTTACTTGTTACTAAACCCTAAGTTTATACTTAAATCTAAAATAAGCTTTAAACCTTAAAGTTTTTGTACGATGTGCGTGGTCCATGTCCTTTTTTTATTTCCATCACTATAATTGATGACTTTAGAGATTCATGGCTAAATAAAAAATCCTTTATCATTTAATTAATTTTATAACAATCTTTGAAAAGGAAAATAGAATTGAAAAATATTTTTTAGTCAAATAATAAGTATATTTTGTTCTAAAATAAGTATTTTATTTAAATAGTAATGTTATAAATATATTTCATTTTCATAATGTGCATTCATGTACATGAATGTGAGTAAAATTAAGATTAGTATATATATCATAGATAAGTTTATGTAAAAATATCAATCAATATTATTTTTAAAATATCTATATCATATTGAATTTTGAGCATGTAAAATATGTATATTAGTAGCACTTGTTTCCACTTAAAATAAAGATAAATATTTATTATTAATAAAAAAAGATTTAATATAATGTAATTTTAAAATAAAAAATGGAGAACAAAAAAATATTTATTTATTTTATTATATGTGGTAGGATTAATATATTATCTATAAATAATTATCTGTATAATATTTATTTATTTATCATGATGTGATAATATTTTTTATGATACTTTATTTCTACAGTTTTATTATTATTTATAAATATAATATAGTAAAATATATACATTACTAAAATATATGGATTATCTATAAATTAATTATGATTATATGTATATTATTTATTTATTATTACATTACGTAGAAATTATTTATTATTATTATTATTATTATTATTATTATTATTATTATTATTATTATTATTATTATTATTATTATTATTATTATTATTATTATTAAATATGATGTGGTAAAATCTATATATTATCTATAAATTAGTTATGATTATATGTATGCATGCATGTGTGTGTGTGTGTGTGTGTGTGTGTGTGTGTGTGTGTGTGTGTGTGTGTGTGTGTGTGTGTGTGTGTGTGTGTGTGTGTGTGTGTCTATGTATGTATGTATGTATGGAGAGAGAGAGAGAGAGAGAGAGAGAGAGAGAGAGAGAGAGAGAGAGAGAGAGAGAGAGAGAGAGTATTTTAGTTATATTTTTTATAATAATTTATTTTTAAATTTTATTTTTAAAATCTATTATTACAATTATTTTTATTTATAAATATATTACACTAATGAACCTAAAAACAATCAAAATATTAAAATTACCAATAGGTCGAGATCTTAAACAATCTCTATGTTGATTCATATTGAATGAATTTAAATATTTACAAATGATGCATAAATAAGCGTCAATTAGGAATTAGAGTGGACATCTAAAAATTCCAAATGACTAAAATTTTAAAAAAACTTATTTTTAGTAGATGTTATTTATAGTAAGTTTAGAATGCAAGCATGCATAGCTCTAAAAATATTTTGAAATACTTTAAATGATAAATTAGCTTATGGAATCAGTTGTAAAAATATAATTTTTTTGAAAAAATAACTGAATTAAAATTTTGGACCATCAGATGATTACATATGACCTCTTAAAAATATCAAAAATACTAATAAAAGAATAGATGATCGTTTTGGTACGTAGTAGAGATGAAATGTAAATTGGTCTATTTTTTTGGCATCACATTAATTATGATTATTTCTTGTAAATATAATGTGAATTTATATATAATAAATTAATTATGACTTTTTATTATTTATTTATTTATTATCATGTGATATTTTTTATGATAAATAAACTAATTATGATTATTTCTATATTATCTCTTCTATTATGATTAGATAATATTTTTTATGATAATTTGTTTTTACAATTTCAATGATTTTTTATAAATATGATGTATTTATTTTTAAAATTTTATTATAATAAATTAATTATTTATATAATTTGATTATTGTAATAATTTATAAATATGATATTGTAAAATATATATATTATTTATTTAATATAATGTGATATTTTTTATGATGTAATTTATATTTTTCGATAAATTATTTTTATAATTCATTGTTATGATATGATTATAAATAAATATGGTGTGGTAAAATTATATATTATTCATTTATTTATTATAATGTGATGCTATTTTTTAATGATATGGTTATTTTTTATGTTAATTTATTTTTATAATTCATTATTGTTATATGATTATTGATAAACATGATGTGGTAAAATCTATGTGATATCTATAAATTAGTTTTATGGTAATTTATTTCTTATAATTTTATTGTAATAACTATTTATAAATAAAATATGGTAAATTTTATATATTACATATAAATTTGCTATGTTTTTTTATTAAATTAATAGGGAAAAAGGGTCATGAACTTTATACAATGTAGTCCCTAGGGAAGAAAGGTCTCAAACATGCCAGAAACAAAACATTAACAACACATAATAGACTAAACAATAACCAAACTAACCTAGTAGGTTGAACACCCTTGACTCGAAATTAGGTTTGTGAAATATGCTTAGGAAGACCTTGCTTCCTCTTTTGGACAACAACCCAATGATTAATATTACATCCATTTTTAGAATTAAGAGATGAAGGGGGTAAAAAAATCACCAATTCTTCATAAGCGGGTAAAGCACAGGGGAGGACACAACAACATCAACCAAAGTAAAAAATAACACACTAATAACAATAGATCTAGTCTCAACCACAACAAAAACAACATCATTATCATGGGAGATGGTAGGGAAGGACCTTGTTATAAATTGAGTTGTAGTAGGGGAAGTCCATGCAATATCCCAATAGATGTATTAGTAGTGGAGGTCCTAGTAGTAGTCTAAAAATCATTAGCAATAGCAAGGGAGGACCCCACAACAATCCCAAAAACAAAAGAGTCTTGTACTGAGGGAAGGGGATCCTTCCCATCATCATAAAGAGGCTCAAAAGTATCTACATCAGAATCATTGACATCAACACCTATTATAATGTGTTCTTGAATAACATTCTTATACCAAGAAGAATCCTAAGGAACCTTCAAGAAGAGTCATTTCAAAGACAAATGGCCCATATTAAAGCATCTCTAGTAATGAAATGGGATACCTTCATAATCTAAAGGGTAGGACCAAGAGTGATCAACAACTTGCAACATGACCTCTACTAGGAGAGGCATATACAAATCCAAATCCATTAAAATATGAGCATATGTGGTTTGAGAGAAAAAAGTAGTGGCCTGATCTACCATGATGAAATGGCCTACTAAGATACCAATGCATAAATTTTTAATATTTTCTATTTATTTTTATGATGTGACAATTTTTATGATAATTTATTTTTAAAATTTAATTGTTAATTATCTATAAATTAGTTATGATAAATTTTTTTTACAAGTCATTGTTATAGTATAATTATTTATAAATATAATATAGTAAAATTTACATATTACCAATAAATTATTTATAAATATGATGCGGTAAAATTTATATATTATATATAAATTTATGATATTTTATTTTTACAAATTTATTGTTATGATTATTAATAAATACAATATGATAATAAATATATTGTGGTAATA
>JARHVA010001767.1:2892500-2910000 GCA_037957365.1 Torreya grandis | reverse complement strand
GAAGACATGAATCCAACATGTCCCTCTATTTAGGGGTCCCTACAAAAATGAAAAGGCATGATTCACACAGTAGGTGAGGGTAACATAATGTGTTTAGGTTGTTATAGATTATTGTTATTTGGTCCTACTTGGCTTTCTCAAGAGTTTTGATTTTGGCTAGGTTTGGCAGAAACATCATAGATGTTCTTGGGTTTTTATTTTTGTACCTTTTCAGTTTTTACTAGAAGTCCCTGTTGAGGGGGTTCTTGGTTTCCCATTCAGTTTCCATTAGAAGAGGTGTTTTTTTAAGATTTATTATTTTATTTTTCAATTATGTCCTTTGTATAAGGTTATGGGGCCTTTCAATACCATTTTTAACCAATATAATAAAAAAATATTATGTTTGAATTATTTTATGCTAAAGTTACAATGTGAATATATAAATAATTTTATATGATTTTTTTGTTATTTATAATTTAATTTTCAAATCAATATTAATATGAAAATATTATTTTAAAATAAAATAAAATAATAATATTAAAATATTAAGGATTATATGTTTCAATTTAAGAATATGATTCTTGAGAATACTTAAGAACCATCATATAGTAAATTAGATTTTATTTTAAAATAATTTTATTATATTAATTAATTAAAATTTAATTTTTTATATTTATCATTATTTTAATGAAAATTTTCATTTTATTAGAGATATTGAGTTCAAAATTTTAAATAAAAAATATTTTAGGATATTTTTATAATTAATGCTCTAAATAGAATAAAAACATTAGAATAATTTAGACTGTATATGATATGTTTAGATTATACATATTTGAATGTAAAAAATAATGTAAGATTGATTCATTTTAGTTTTTATTTATATGAATAATAATGAGGATATGATACTTGTTTATGTTCTATTCTAGTCTTTGATAGTTTATAGTCATCATAAATACTTTGAAATGGATACATGTAATTGCTTTAGATAGAAATTTTATTGTAAAAATATTTATAAGTTGATCTAATATATGTGTATATGCCTATATTTACGTAACACATTTTCATTATCCATATTCTATTCTTGTGAAAAGTACATAAAAGTTTCAAGATAATTGCACATCTTTGATTTTTTTTTTTTTGCAATTTTAGAAGTTTGATCCTATGGGCATATTTAGGTTTGTCTTCACTTTCAAAATCTATATCAACTGTGGACATTTGATATAAAAATAAAATGGGCTGGAATATTTTTTTATATGTTTAACTATGCCTTGGTAATTTATTGATCATTTTCTATAATCAAATACTCATAAGAGGTCTCAATCTATATGTATTTCTTTCGTCTATTTTGTTTTATGTTGAATAGTTATATTATAGGATATATGTAACTTATGTGAATTTTTACAATTGACAACCTATTATTTTGACATTACAATAATATTCAAATTTTGCTAAATGATTTTTCCATTTAGGTTCTTTGATATTTCAATGTTTTTATGAAAGTGGCTCAAGGATGTGTATATCAGACCAAATTATTCAACTTAGTTATATTTTTATTTTGATTCTATAATTATATTGATTGTAAAAAGAAATAATTTATCTTTAATTTATATTTAAAAATAATCCATATTATTTTAAGGGACTATACATGTAATTGTGGGAACTAATGTTGAGGAGCTCATGTTCATGGATTTTATAGAAGAGTCACTTAATAAAATGAGGACCAATTTTTTTTGTGGGAAATAAGTGTTAGTATTTTCTCTTATCAAATCCCTTCGATAAAAATAAGATACCAAAATTTTAGTGATTGAAAATATTTATAATAAAATAAAGCACAAGTAGAAAGCATTTATCCTTTCTAATACAACACAAGCAATGATATGCATATAGTTTTTAATGTAAACCTGATTTAATAGAAAAACAAAAACCCCTTCCTAATGAATAAATAGGTTAATTTCTGTTAGTACATGTCATGTGATGAAATGTACAAAAAGTTTCAAACCTACAATAATATGAAAAAACTATCTAAACTGCATTTTCTATCTCTATTATCATCTTAAAGAAACAAATATATCATTATAATAATATCTAAATAACCACATCATAGCCAAAAAATTATTTTGAGATTTATGGTTTTTACCTTGGTGACCAATGGTTCTCACTATGAGTTAATCATGCATAGAATAATTTACATGGAATAAGTCTATTAGTTAGCTTTGCAACTAGAAGAAAAACAAAATAGATAGAATTTTATAAAAACATCTACTAGGTCATGAAGAGTACTATCTTATCCAATAAGGGGATGAGGTGGAGTTAATAAAAATAGAGTTGGGTTTAATGCCACTAAAGGATAATTATCACATGGTTTAAAAAGACTAGAAGATAGAAAATAAGGGTTTCAAAACAAACAAAGAAGAGCATGATTTAAAAGAGCATGAAGCTATGGTGGTGGTAGAGTATGGTTTCTAAATCAATGTAATTACTATATGTTTCTTATAGATGTTGTAAAGAAGGCCCTAGATAATTTCAGTTTCAAAAATACCAAGATTAATAAAGGAGGTAAGAATATTTACCTTTAATGAATTTAGTTGAAGCTAAAATAGAAGAGAAGATTACTAAATTTGTAGTAGCAGATATTGGAAATAATCTTATGATGAGAAGAAAAAATATTGCTTTAAGGAAATAATGTTTGAAGAATAATAAAGGTGCTGATTGATGACTATAAATAAACAAATTTTAAACAAGGTACACATCACGAGAAATTTTTCATAGAGATGAAATATTGTGTGATATAATACCAATGGATGCATACCATGTGATATTGGGAAGGCCATGGTAGTATGATAGAAAATCAATTCATGATGGTTGGAAGAACACATATATTTTATTAAAAGGTGTCATGAATGTATTTTTATTAGCTCTTAAATAAAAAGGGAAAGATGAAGCATGTTGAATGCAAAAGAATTTATCAAAGACTAGAAGATGATAGTTAATTATTATGCATTACTGCATGTACCAATAGAAGAAACAATAGTGTTAAAATAATATGAAGATGTTATACATAATGAGTTACTAGATGGTTTACCACAAAAGATAGATATTCAACATTGTATTGGTTTTATTCTATGACCAACTCTACCCAATCAAATAGATTATAGGATGAGTCTAACAAAACATGCATAATTAAATAAATATAATAATAAATTAGTGAAGGAGGGTGTATTAAGGGAGAGGATGAGTCCTTGTGTAACAACAACATTTATAACTCCAAAAAAATATATAGGGTGGAGGATATGTGTGGGTAGTAGAGAAATAATTGAAATTGAAAAACAAGCACATGTTTCTTATACCTCATTTAAATGATATGATATATATTCTTGTAGGACAAATATATTTTACTAATATTAATCTAAGTAATAGTTACTATCAAATTTAGAATCATGAAATATATGAATGAAAAATAACATTCAAGACTAGAGATAGTTTATATGAGTAGATGGTGATACCATTTAGATTATGTAATTCACTCAACTAATTTATGAGGGTGATGAACAAAGTGATATGATAATACCATGGTAGGTTTATGGTGGTTTATTTTGATGTTATTTTAATTATCAGTAAGACTAAATAGGAACACTTACAACATTTGAGATGTTATTATATTGTTTAAGAAAAGAGAAGCTCTATGCAAACTTGAAGAACCTCAATTTTATGCATAATAGTTTGTTATTTTAAGGATTTTTAGTTATAGTAGATGGTGTAAGAATATATGAATAAAAATTGAAGGCAATCATTGAGTGGCCTATCCCAAAGAGCATAAAAAATGTAAGAATTTTTCATGGTTTAGAATATTTTTATAGAAATTTTGTTGAATTTTTTAGTAAATGTGTTCCATCAATAATAAATTGTATGAGAGGAATAGAATTTTTGTGGAAAAGGTCAATATTAAAAATATTTGAGTCGTTGAAGAAGAAAATTATAGAAAAACTTATTTTAACACTACCATATTTTAGAAAAGTGTTTGAATTTGATTGTGATACTTTATGTATGGGAATTAGTGCTATGTTGAATGGAGAGGGGAATCCAATAGCATATTTCATTGAGAAATTTTATGAGGTAAGAAAAAAATACCCTACATATGATGTTGAATTTTATTCCATTTTACATGTATTAAGACATTAGAGCTATTAACTTTTGCCTAAAGAGTTTATTCTATTTACTAATCATGATGTTTTGAGCCATGTGAACACTCAATATAAGTTAAATATTATGAATACAAAATGGGTGTCTTTCTTATAGGGTTATACTTTTTTGTTAAAGCATCAATCAATAAAACTAAATAAAATAGCTGATGCTTTGATCAGGTTATTGAGGTTGATAGATATTATGGTGAGTGAAGTAGTTCTATTTGAATTTATTAAATAAGTATATGATACTTATCCAAATTTTGATAAGATAATTGAGCAATGGAAGAATCCATTGACATGTGATACAATTAATTTGTATAAAGAGTATGCTATGTAAAATAGTTATCTCTTTAGAAGGAATCAATTATGTATTCCAATTTGATCTCTAAGAGAAAATTATATAAGAGAATTACATAGTGGTGGTTTCACTATATATTTTGGTAAGACAAAGATAATAGATTTGGTAGAGGATAGATATTTAAATATGTAATGGTGTGGCTTAGAAATTATGGGTGCTTATAAGATGTAATGATTGTTTACTAGAGGCAAGTGAGATTCTGGAATAATTTGAAGTATAAAAAAATTGAACCATGTAGAATTGTAAATAAAATCAATGACAGTGTTTATGAGGTGAGTTTACTAATGAATTTTGATATCTCTTTACCATTTAATGTTTTAGATTTATATGATTTATATGGATAATATAGTGAAGGTGAAGAATATCAAGAAGTATATTGGAAGAAATAGGTACTAAACAAGAAGAAACAAAAGATAGTACAAGTTGTAGATAAGAAGATAATAGATATAAGGCAAGTAATTTATGATGGGTATTTGTGATAGTGAGAATAATTATAGTAGGAAGATAACACTTGGATTATATAATAAGAGTTGAATAATATTGATAAAAATAAAATATAGTAGTACAAATAGATCAACTCATAAGATGTGAGTTGTTTTCAACCAAAGAGAATGAAGTAAAAAATGATAATGACATTTTGGAGGCCACAAATTTTGATTCGTAGTTCAATTTGACTCCATATATGGTCCAAAATGACCATCTCAACATGTTCAATACTGAAATAACCAACTCTTCATATTGTGGGATATTTTTGATATTTTTTAAAAGCCAAACATGACCATTAAAAATTGCAAACTTGTAGTTTAAATTAATTTTTGGTATTTTACTAATTTTCCAAATTATCTATTTTTATAACTAGATTTTAAATTTAGTTTAAATTCGTTTGATATGTTATTTTTTGCATTTATCTTATATTTTGACATTTTAGATCTCTACGTGCTTACATGAAAAAATTACTAAAAATAAGAATTCATAAAAATAATAGGTCATGTTTTTTTTTGAGAGTTCCAAATTTTTCATGTCAAATCGAATTTTGAGTTGAGGCTTATTTATGGATCATTTTTAATTATTTTAATTATTCAATACAAATCTATACTATTTATTTTTAAGAATCTTGGCCTATTGCATTTTCATTTGTCTTGATAGTATTCTAGTTCATTATATACCCAACCACTCAAGGGGTTTTCCAAAATAATTACAATAATTTTAACACAATTGGAAAAAAAATCAATAAACCTTAAAATCACATCCCTTAAACCCATAAAATATTGATAAATTCATGTACATCAATTTTTTATTTATTTTTAAATAATAAGATACGAAAAAAAAAAAAAAAACTTGTGGTTAAAATATTTGTTAAGAACTATCATTTTATAACTTACATTAAAAGTTAAGGTGCTTGGATACCTAGTATACAAATGAATGTTTCCATTAATGGAAACATAGATGCCTTGGGCTTGTTACTACATGAGAACAATATTCAACTAATTTTATGATTGTTTTATGATTTTATAAGATTTTATACATTGAATATCACTAAGGCCTCAACATTTTTTTAATGGGGATAAATATTATGGGCAAGGGAAGGGAATTATTAAAGATAAAGATGATTATTTTCTTAAATAATTATCTATACCCATTTATACCCATGAGCTTTTAGAAGATAACTATGGAAATATTTTACCTTATTTTTACCATTTAGTAACACCCTTAATTTATGTATCACAACAATATAAAATATAAGGTTTAAATTTTTTCCAAAAACCAAATGTAATTACATGGGTTTCACTCATTGAAACATTCTCAAAACATTGGATCCACTCACTTAAACATTTCTAAAATTATAATGAAGTTTAAATATTACACAGGTGTTTCAATTAAATAATGACTAATTTGTTTTTTTTTTTGAAACCCTTATAGGTATTAGTAATTTATGTATTGCATATGATTTTAAACATTGTAAATAATTTAATACATGGATGATGTCTAGCATGTTTTGAGAATTTTCTATCCTTGTTTAAACATATTTAGAAGGTGTTGTTATATGTAGATAGTAAAGTTCACTATATACTTAGGCCTGATGTTTATATTATTATTGTTTTTATTTTTTAGTTTTGTTGTGGTGGAAAGGCTAGTATAACTAAATATTACTAACAATAGTATATATTACTAATAATACCCACATTATTTTCTCCAATATCAACCACTTTTCTTTTATGATAAGGCATCATTTTTCCTACATTTCAATTGACCTATGAGTTTAGGGATTAATTCTTGCATTCCTCTATTTACTATTCATGGTAGTCTATTGTTATCATACGAAAGTAATCAACTTAGTTAAATATTTCTTTCAATTTTATAACTATATTGAAATTTAAAATAAAAAACAAATAAAAACATGTCTAGTTCTAGTTTAAATTTATATGTAGTTATAAACAAAATTATTCAAAGGCTTATACATCTACGTGGTGGTAATCCATGTTGAGGTGATCCTATTCATGGATTCTATGTAGGATTCACTTAATAAAATTAGTGTAAATGTTTGTTTTATGAAATAATTACTGCTATTTTCTCTTGCCAAATTGCTTTGAAAAAATTTAAGCACTCAAATTCACGTGATTGAAAACATTTCTAATATTTTTTTCTTCAACTTCCTAAACATAAAATTATAAAACAATTAAGTTGATAGACACAAAATCTGAAAGCCTTTTCTAAATTAGTGAAGCCTCCAAATTTATACAACAAAGAACTTGAAGAATTAAACTGAAACTCATTGAATAATTGCTAATGCATGAAAGCTATGAAATTTTAATAAAACCTCTTAAATTTGGTTCCAAATTGCATCAATAAATCGAGGACTTAAATAATATTAATGAATCTTTTAAATGTTTTTATAATAACTTAAAAAATATCAAATCAAATGATTTTTAAAAATATATATATCATCATAAAGCATCGAATTTAAATCATGATTTTAAAAGTAAAAACATGTGGAAATTAAATTAATATTCCAACACTCCCCCTTAATTTCTATCACAATTTAATTCAAAATTCATAATTCCCTAATTCTATTTTATCCATTCAAAATTCTCCTATGTTAATTCCTTTGTGAATATATTATTCAGCTAGTCTTAAAATCTGTAAAATTCCAAAAACAATTCTCCATTGTTCACCAACTCTCTGATGCATTGATACATAGTGTCAACATGGTTACTTTTCTTATGAAAAAAAGGTTTATTGATAGTCCAATTATTTATTTATTATCACAAAATATTGGTGTATAATTCTCATTCTTATATGTAATGGATATATCTACACTTTTCATATCCAAATTTCTTGACATGGAGTTTACTACACCCCTAAACTATCAAGAAAAGAATAGCCAACTCATGTGTTACTTATCCATCTTAGATTTTATATCAAATTTATCTATGTTTTCATTAGCTTATTAGGTTGACCTATATAGTAACCATGGTCTAGGTAGACCATCTATAAGAGGTTTAGGGTAGTTGTTTATCATCATATTTAAGTATTCATTTTTTATTACAAGCATTTGGGAGGTTGACCACTAGAAGGGGAATATATATTTTTCATATTTTGTTATATATTTCTATGTCATCATGATATATTTCTGTTATTCCACTTATTTGGTGAAGTAAAATCATTACAAGTGGTATGAGAGTGTTGATGTAGGTCATAATCAAGTAAAAAACTGCCTAGATCTTATAATATGGCTATATCTTCAAAATGGTTGCAAATTTAACTAAAATTTGTTTACTAGAGGTGATATTCATTCAAGTAATCTTTCCTTAAAACTTCAACTAAATTGGATAAGTTTTGAAAATGTTTTCACTCTTTTATGATTTTTCTAAAATTTGCTTTATAGTGCAAATTGAAGGATTTTTTTAGATTTTTTTACATTTTTATAAAGAATATAAAATTATATATTGGTTATGTTATTTTTATTTTATTATTTGAGTCTGACATAAATACAAAATCTCTTAGTAAAAGTTAGGTCAAAAGTGCCGATCAGGATTGACATTGTCAAGCCCTTTTATGACATGGCTACAAACTAGGGGCTGAGGAAAGGGTGTTGAAACCCTAGGTAAAATTACTCACAAGGAATATATGAATCCTTTATACTAGGGTTATTTGAGATAAATCAAAAAGTGAGCCAGTTTGACTACAATGTCCAAGGCATTCAAAGTGAGATTCAAGGCATACAATCTGATATGAAATCCATAAAATCTAGTTTAGAAAATATCTGATGGATTTAAAAAATAATTAGTCAAATAATTTAGATATCATTATAACACAACCCAACCAAGATGGATCTCCCAACCATCCTAACCCAAATCTAATTACCTTTCCACAATGAAACCTTTCACCAATGATGGATATGTATGAATTTGATGGAAAGGATCCACTCAATTGAATTTAACAAAAGGAGATTTTTTGATCTAAATTAGATCCCTGATGAATAAAAGGTTACCATGGAATCATTGTATCTAAAAACTAAATAATTTGTTAGGTATCGATGGTTGTGTGATTAAATTAAACAGATGACTCTTAGTGTCACCTAGTCAATTTTTAATGAAAAGCTACAATTACACTATAGCAATAGTGTGACATAGAATTACTTCATCCAAATGGATTTTTTATGATAAACTAGTTAAGTTAGGGATTATAATCACAATTTTTAGAGCCTATCTTTATGTGTGGAGATAATTTTGATGAGAACCTAAATGACCTATTTTTGGGAGGCTTCAAGGACCACATTCAACATAAGGTACACATATTTAATCCACTTAAGGTTTCTAATCTATTATCATGGCATGTAGTGATGAATAAAATTTCATAGCCAACAAGACGTAACCATTGACTCACTTTAGAGATCATATCATATAGACACCATCACTTTCTCCACCTACCAAATTTACCCCTCAACAAATTGAAGAGAAACATGCACAAATATTATGTTTAGGTTGTGACAACAAGTGGATAAAAGGACATAGATGTGTTGAGAAGAAGTTATTATACATTAAGGGATCTAGTGAAGATTATGAAGAAGATGATGCCTCCAATGATAATGAGGAGGAGATATATAAGAGGTACCAAAAAACTTCCAAAACTAAAAATTATTATCATGCACTTTTATGTATTAACACTCCACAAACATTTAAAGTGGTGAGTTTCCTTAAAAAATAGAAGGTGACAATGTTGCTTGAATCAAGGAGCACATAGAATTTCATCCACCATAAATTAGATAGTCAATTAAATTATTTCATTTATTCAGTAACAAACTTTTATGTCATGAATGTAACTTATAACATAGTTAATTATTTAGGGAAATGCTATAGTATTAATCTTCACATGGGTGAGTACAATATAGATTATCCTATGTCTATTATTTCCATAGGTGGTGCAAACATTTTTTTGGGAGTCCAATGGATCATAAGCTTTGTTATAATTGAGATGATCTTCCAAGAATTATTCATGTGATTTCATTTTGAAGGTAAAAAAGTTGAATTATGGAGATTACAGTCAAAATATTCACAATTGGTTAGTTCATACCATGTGGTAAAAGTGATATTTAAAAGGGGTCAGAAAGATTTACAGCAAAATTATGTTCCATAGAAGTTTAACCCATAACATCATCTCCATATCCTCATATACAGATGATTCTTTATGATCACCCTGTTGACGGAGAAGATTTCACCCTTGGTAGGAGGCCGAGCTCCTGCCTTCTTCACATAACAATGGAAACTCCCCTCTCACCTATGGGACTAGAAAAGATAGAGGGGAGAGTCTCTAGGTAAGGGCTAGCTCCCTTTGATGCATTTGATTTGTTCCATTAAGTGCTGACATATATATATATATATATATATATAGTGGGGGGGATGAGAAGGGAGAAAGATTGCAGGAAAACAAACTACTCTAAAGGAGGTGATGCACTTAAATGATCCAACCTTCTCACACTCACGCTTAAAATCAAAAAAACACATACATACACTTCAAACTGGTAGAAGGACCAGGCTACAAGAAGCTTGGCAGGGAGGATTTAATGGAAAACACAGAAAACAAAAATTCACCAAAGGTGCTGTGAAAGGCACACTGTATAGTAATTTCTTCTATTTTTGTACTTCCAAATACAACTCTCCTTGTTAGCTGTAGAAATGGCACCTTATAGACAGCAGGTATGTTGGTGTTGAACTTGCAGAAGCATCAAGAAGCAATGACTAAACACAAGCTAACACTCAGACATACATAGAGATATCTAACCAGGATAGAGGTAAAAAAATGTGTTTATTGATTCAAGTAAAAATTTCCCAGGGCTATGCCTTACAAATGTAGAAGATCATTTCTCAAATGACAAGTCTTCATTATATAGAGGAATAATAGAAGCCCTTTGGTGCCCTTTTTAACAAGTGACCCATGCACCTTCTGAGCATTGGGAAAATGAAACCATCTAAATCTAACACTATGTAAGCTCCTGTCAGGATTTGAATTTATGAGCTACACTGCTTGACTGCTCTCCAATGTATTTTAAAGAAATCTAGTCACATCAACCACTATTTATGCCTCTTTGATGATCACATGGTAGGCACTGTGTCAACCACTAAAATAACTTCTTAAATTGACACCTTCCTGCATCACTTGGATCACTACATCTGCTTCTGCATGATGGCCATTCTACTGTAAAGATTTGAATTTATGAGCTGCACTGTCTACCTACTCTCCAATTCATTTTAAAGAAAATTAGTCACATCGACCGCTGTTTGTGCCCCTTTGATGATCACATGGTAGGCACTGTGTCAACCACTAAAATAACTTCTTAAATTGACACCTTTTTGCATCACTTGGATCACTTCATCTACTTTTACGTGATGGCCATTCTACTATCAAGACTTGAATTTATGAACTGCACCATCTGCCTATTCTTTGTTCTCTGGGCTCTTTGTCCTTTTCTACTCCTTCAGCCCTCAGGGGCAATCTGCTAGGGGGTTACTACATTCCTTGAGCTCCTTCCATAATTTGGCACTCGGGTATTTCAAAAATAATGGCTAATTCATTGTGTTAAATTTGATAGCTTTTAGAACATCACCCCTGGACTCTCCTTCAGCTCTTTGGTGGGTCACTCTTTCAAGTTTTCTACTTCGAGCCTTTTATTGTGGGCAAAAGGTCTATGGGAATTGGCTAATTTTATTTCCTTTCTTTATCCCTTTTGAAAGGGAAAATCCCCTCAGCTTTTTAAGAATGGTCCATCATCCTTGTTGAGAGCCCCCCGTAAGGGCACATACCCTTCTGGTGGGCTTCTTCCTTTGGGCTCTGTTAATGTGGCCCTTTAGTGAATTCCTTCAGACTTTGGTGAAATTCTGATAACTTACCTCGTTGGCTCCTTTTGAAAACTTATTTTCCCTCCATAAGGGTTCTTAAACCCAAGGCTACCCTCCATGAGGGTACCTATCCTTCAGCCTTGGGATGCACTCGTGAACTAGGCTATTGAACGAACCCATTGAACCAAAAAATGGTTCAACGGTTCAATCAGTTCAATAGTTCAAGGCTGCACACTGAGCTGATTGAACCTAACTGATAATCGATCCACTTGAACTAATCCACTAAACCATTTGCTTGAACCAATTAGCCGTTGAACCTGTGTGTTAAACTGCGGTGTTAAACCAAGTGATTAAACTAACGTGTTGAACCAAGTGATTGAAATGGCTCAATAGTTCAATGATGCACGGTGATAAACTTGCTGAAGCATTGAGCTAAGCTAAAGCATTGAACTAAGTGATGGACCAAGGCATTTAAACTTCACCGATGAACCAAGGCATTGAACTAAAGCCTTTAAACTAATTCATTGAACCAAAAAATGGTTCAACACTGCATGCTTAGCCCCTATAAATTATTTGTTAAGTCCCTTTGTTGAACCATATATTGAACCAAAGTGATTAAACTAAAGTCTTGAACTAAAGCCTTTGAACCAAAATGTTGAACTAACCCGTTGAACTGATTCAACAGTTTAATGGTTCAAGCAACTGTTGAGCCAAAGACGTTAAACTCTTTGTTAAACCAAGAGATGAACTTGAAGATTAAACCAAGGCCTAAAAATGGAGTGATGAAATTGAAATGATGAGCTAAGGCTTGAACCAAGGTTGATTAAACTAAACCATTGAACTAGTCTGTTGAACCAAACCATTGAACCAGTCTATTGAACCGGTTCAACGGTTCAACACTCTATGTTAAGCCAAGTCCTTAAACTAAATGCTAAACCTGAAGCTACTTGAACCTTTTATTTAACTTTTTAGATGAACTAAGTGCTAAACTTAGCTATTTGAACCAAGGCTTGAACCAAACCATGGAACTAGTCTCTTGAACTTTGCCGATTGAACTCTACATTGAACCAAAGCATTGAACCAGTTCAATGGTTCAATGGATCAAAGATGCAAAATTTCTTTGTGAATTTCTTCAGATGAAAATCTGAAGAAGATTTTTAAAATCTTGCCCTTTTTGACTAGTTCTTCAACTTCTAAAAGAAAACTTGTAGAGTCTGTAGAAAACCAAGCTCTATAGAGTCCGTAGAAATGGACTTGTAGATTCCATAGAAATGGACCTGTAGAGTTCATAGAAAATTTGCTGAGTCTGTAGAAATCTAAAACCTATAGATTTTGTATAAATGGACTTATAGAGTCTATAAAAATAGACTTGTAGAGTTTGTAAAATTTTTGCAGAGTCCATAGAAATCCAAAACCTACAGAGTCTGTAGATTCAGACCTGCAGAGCCCGTAGATATTCTACAGAGTCCATAGAAATAAACAAATGCATGGAAAACTAAAAAAATGAAATAGCCTAAAATAATAGGGACAAAATGGGACATATTTTTGGCCTATTAGGTAAAAAATGGTCAACAAATTGGTGACTCCTAGGGGAAGCATGCCTGCTATGCTTAAAAGCCAGTTGCCTTAAAAATCCATTAGGCACGGGGTCAGATTGTAACTTAAAGAGCAACAATAGCTCTGATAAATCTAGAATAAATCATGTAGATTCACCTCAAAGGGAAAAGAGAAAACACACACAAGGCTAAGAAAACTACTAACATGTGTAGAAAGCACTTAGGGAAAGTAGGAGAAAAAATAAGGGAAAATATATACACGATGAAAAGAGACTCAGTGGCAATGCTGTAGATGTATCCCATTAACTGGGATATATAGTTATTCACCATCCAACCTAGAGAGTTGGAATACATTATGCTGCTTGCACTGAGTGATTATGTATGGGCTGCTCTGTAGGGCATCAAACTTTGCATGATTTCTAGGCTTATCTCAGTCTTCATCCCATTTCAAGATAATGTCTCCTTTAGAGAAACCTTTTGATGAATATTTATTTTCGAAGTGTCTCTTCACTTGCCATTTGCTACAAGTCATGGAAGCCATAGCCTAGTCCCTTGCCTCTTGTTGTTCCATCAACTTGCATAATCTAGCCTCCATGTTAGTTCTTTCATCTAATTGCAGCTGGAGAGCAAGAACTAAGGTTGGCAACTCGAGTGAAATGGGGAGACTAGCTTCCCTTCCATAGATGAGTGTGTATGGTGAGTTGCCAATTTCCCTCTTTGGGGTGACCCTATCTACCCACATGGCTATTTTCAGCTTGGCATGCCAAGTCATCTGATTTTCTTCCATGGTCCTTTGATGATCCTGATCAAGTTCTTTTTGGTGGACTCAGCCAGCCCATTCCCCTGTGGGTAATAATTTAATGAAGTGCTGAGACATATATCATATTTTAGTGCCCATTCACTTATTTTGGTTTCCAAAAAATCCAACACATTATCTGAGATTATGGTTGCTAGAACCTTGAACCTCACCACGAGGTCTTCATAAAACTCTAGGACCACACTTTCATTTACCTCCTTCAGAGCAACAACCTCCACCCACCTTGTGAAATAGTCTGTGGTGGTCAGGACCCACTTGTGTCTAGCACTGGAGGGAGGATTAATCATCCCTATGAAGTCCAGGCCCCACTACATGAATGGTTGCTCCACTTGAATGGGTTGTAAGGGCATGGCAGCCAACCATTACTTCCCATCAAAAAGTGCACATTTTTGGCACTTTCTTACCCAAGCATGGGTGTCCCTAAAAAGAGTAAGCCAAAAATAGCCACCTCTCATTATCCTTGCTGTAATAGCCCTAGGAACAAAATGACCACCTACTGGCCCATCGTGGAACTTAGACAGTGCTTTATTAGCATGATTTAAGTTTATACATCTTAGAAGGACCCCTGAGAGATCCTTCCTAAACAATAATCCATCAGCCATGACATAAGGGAGAGACTAGAGCCTGAAGTACCTTCTTTTGGTCCTATCAAGACCCTGTGGGCACTCACCAATGAGAAGAAAATGCCTCAAGTCCAATGTCTAATCCTTCATGATAGCTGGTTCTTCAATTGTAGCTACATCATGAATTAATAAGCTATCTTCCCATTTCTACTTAAAGTCTGCAGTAATGTGTTTACACAGGCCTCTTCCCCTCACCAGCTTGGTGATTTTGATGTCTACATCATACTCCATCACCTTGGTGATCCACCCCACTCTCCTTTCATTTAGGTCTCGGTTGGTCAAGAAATCCTTGACGCTAGGATGTGGAACCATGAGGTGAATCCTGTTGTTGGACAACGTATGCCTAAATTTCTTCAGGCTCTATACTACTGCCATGACATGCTTCTCTACATACATGTATCTAACTTTGAAATCCTCTAACCCCTAGCTAAAAAGTGCAAGCAGTTACTCGAGGTCATCACCATTTGCCTGGGCATGCATGGAAAATATTACCTCTTCATTGCCAAAAGTGTAGAGGTTGAAGTCTTTATTGAAGTCAAGGCTGATGAAAGTAGGAGCCTAGGTTATGGCATGCTTAATGGCTTCAAATCCATCCTTCCTTTGTGTTGTCCACTTGAACTCCTCACCCTTCCTCAACATAGAGGTCAGTGGCTTGACTATCTCTACAAAATTTGAAATGAATCTCCAAATGAAATTTATCCTGGCAAAGAAGCTCTGCAGGCCTTTCTTGTGCTTAGGTAGGGACATATCCAAGATAGAACAAAATCTCTTGGGGTTAATGGATAAGCCCTCATTAGACATAATGTGGCCAAGGAGTTTCCCCTCGTGAATAGAAAACACGCATTTCTTTAGTTTAAGAGAGATGCCAAAGTCCTTACACCTTTCAAGGATATGCTTAAGGTGTTTCATGTGTTGGCTCACTTCCTTGGAGAATACTATCACATCATCGAGTTATACCAGCACATTGTTGTTTATCAAGCCTCGAAAAGCCATGTCTATGGCTCACTGGAAGGTAGCAACAAAATTAAACAGCCCAAATGGCATCTTCTTATAGGCAAATGTTCCACATTTAGTAGTTAAGGTTGTTTTGTGCTGGTCATAGCCTTGCACAAAAATCTGATTATATCCTGAATATCCATCTAGGAGGGAGACTGCTCACTACCTGTTACCTTTTGAAGGATCCACTTCAAGATCGAGAGAGGGTAATGGTCTTTCAAAGAGACTTTATTAAGGTATCTAAAATTAACACATAGCCTGATCTCCCCACTCTTCTTTTGAATAAAAAATAAGATTAGCCAGCCAGGAGGAATGTTTGATTGGAAACATAATCTTAGACTCAATCAATTTTGCAAGTTCCCTCTACATGAGAGGCTCAATCATCAGGTTGATAAGTCTCTACTTCTACATGATTGGCTTGGTGCCTTATTCTAATTTGATGGTGTGCTAGGTGAGTCTTGGGTTGAAACCCTTCAAATCACTATAATCCCAAGTGAAAACATCAGTAAACTCCTGACACAACAAAATGAATGTCTACTTTTCTTGAGCTGTGCAAAATTTTCCAAGTACAAGCAGCTTATCCTTAAAGATCTCAACCTTCTCGTAATTCTCCTCCTTAGTCATGATGCATGCCTTGTCACTTCTCAATTGGTCATCTCCATTGAAGATACTCTCAAGAGTGACCAAACCTTTAGGGAGCTTATTGTTCTTCAATTGAACAATCTGGTTGCCATATTGCTGTTACAACTTTTCCTGATTCTCTGTTGTAAACTCAGCTTCTTCTTATAGGAAGAATGCTATTTTTTGGTCATTATTGAAGAGCTAATAGTTTGTAATATTATCAGTGATAGAGGGCTGAACTACCACCTTCAAGTAGCGTGAACCATAGTCTCAGCTTATCTCCCTGGAAACATCAAATCGAGCACGAATTGCTACTAACCTATCTACTTGTTTGTTCTACTCTTTGGGAATAGAGGCAATATTGAAAGTGAGGAAATATTCCACCAAGTCCTAGACCCTATGCTTGTAGGACTTCAGCAAAGAATATTTTATCAGATTTTGGCCTTTTACCTAATTTACAATCAGCTCACTGTCTCCCAAAACATGCAACTCCTTGATCCCTCTTTTCCTTGCCCATTCCAGACCATGGATAAGGGACTCATATTCTAAAACATTGATTGTGAAAGAAAATTAGAAATAGAAATCCAAAAATTATCTTTCCTTTGAAGCGGAGACTAAGATCGCTCCACCACTAGCTCCCAACCTAACTCTAGAACCGTCAAAGTACAACTGCCATAGACCTAGGTCCTCCTGGCTTGCCTTCATTATATTTGGTATGAAGGTACCCTCTTTATGTATGCAATAGACTCCAAGGCCTACCTCCTCTATGAACTTGTAAGGCTCATGCTCAAAGTTATCACTTCCCCACTCATCCAAGAGTAGGTCTACAACTCCTTCGACAGCAGAGGACGGAGATTGGTCTTTTTGGGACTCTTCTTGGTTGATAATGGTGTAGCTGACATTTGTTTCCTTGAGCGAATATGTTTCAATATGGTCCTTGTAGAGTGCCTCATATTTAATCTTTACCTTGGTCCCACACATGGTTCTAAAAACTAGATAGGACCAATTCACTACTAGATAGCCACCTAT
>JARHVA010001767.1:2830000-2887500 GCA_037957365.1 Torreya grandis | reverse complement strand
TGGTTTAATCGATTCAATAGTTTAAGGCTATGCACCAAACCGATTAAACCTAGCTAATAATCTATCCATTTGAACCACTTGTTGAACCATTCACTTAAACCAATTCATTGAACCTTTCACTTGAACCAATTAGCTATTGAACCTGTGTGTTGAATTGGGGCATTGAACTAAGTGATTGAACCAACACATTGAACCAAGTGATTGAACCAGTTCAATGTTGCATGCTGATAAACTTGCCAAAGTGTTAAGTTAAGCCAAAGAATTGAACTAAGTGATGGACCAAGGCATTTGAACTTCACCAATGAACCAAGGCATTGAATTGAAGCCTTTAAAATAATTCATTGAACTAAAAAATGGTTCAACACTGCACGTTGAGCCCCTTTAAATTGTTCACTAAGTCCCTTTGTTGAACCATCCATTGAACCGAAATGATTGAACCAAAGCGTTGAACCAAATTCTTAAACTAAAGCCTTTGAACCAACCCATTGAACTGGTTCAATGGTTCAACGGTTCAAGTGACTATTGAGCCAAAGATGTTGAACTCTTTATTAAACCAAGTGATGAATTTGAAGATTGAAACAAGGCCTAAAAATGAAGTGATGAACTTGAAATGATGAGCTAAGGCTTGAACCAAGGCAAATTGAACTAAACCATTGAACCAGTCTGTTAAACTGGTTCAACGGTTCAACACTACATGTTGAGCCAAGTCCTTGAACTAATGTTGAACCTGAAGCCACTTGAACTTTTTGTTAAACATTTTTGATGAACTAATTGTTGAACTTAGCTGTTTAAACTAAAGCTGATTGAACTAAAGATTGAACCAAGGCTTGAACCAAATCATTGAGCCAGTCCATTGAACTTTGTCGATTGAAATATGTGTTAAACAAAAGCATTGAACCAGTTCAATGTTTTAATGGATCAAAGATGCCAACTTTATTTATGAATTTTTTCAGATGAAAATCTGAAGAAGCTTTGTAAAATCTTGCCCTTTTTGACTAGTTCTTCAACTGTCAAAAGAAAACCTGTAGAGACCGTAGAAAACCAAGCTCTATATAGTCCATATAAATGGACCTATAGAGTCCATAGAAATGGACTTGCATAGTCTTTAAAAATTATGCAGAGTCCGTAGAAATCCAAATCCTACAGAGTCCATAGAAATGGACCTATAGAGTCCATAGAAATGGACCTGCAGAGTCTATAAAAATTTAGTAGAATCCATAGAAATCCGAAACCTGTAGAGTCCATAGATTTAGACCTACACAGTCTGTAGATATTTGTAGAGTCCATAGAAATAAATAGATTCATGCAAAATTGAAAAATGAAATGGCCTAGAACAACAAGGACAAAAGTAGACCAATTTTTGGCTTGTTGGGCAAAAAAAGGTCAACACACCCATCTATTTTTGAGGTCATGCCAAAAGGACTACCACCAAAAAGAGAACATGATCATTCCATTCAACTAATTTTAGGAATTCAACCATAAAATATTAGACCATATTGCTATCCAAATACACAAAAGAGTAAAATAAAAAATATGCTGCAAGAGATGCTAGAGGCAAGGATCATCAGGCACAACTAGAGTGAATATTCATCATTAGTGGCATTGGTAAATAATAAGGATGACACATGGAAGATGTGCCCAGATTATAAACAACTCAATAAGTAAACCATCAAAGATAAGTTTCCTATTCTAGTAATTAATGATTTACTTAATAACTTACATGGTGTTTTTATTTAAAAAAATTAGATCTTCTCTCAAGGTACCACCAAATGAGAAACAGGGATCAATATGTTCTTAAAACTACATTTAGAACTCATGAGGGCCATTATGAGTTTTTGGTAATTCCCTTTGGTATTAAAAATGCAATATCTAATTTTTAGGGATTGATGAAAACTATTTTTAGGCCCTTTTGAAGGGTTTCTAGGACTAACAAGCTACTACTAAAGATTTGTGAAAGGTTATGGCAACATAACAACTCCACTCACTACATTTGTAAATAAGGATGCCTTTCATTTGAGTTATGTAGCCACTAAAGCATTTGAGAAACTAAAAGTATCTATTTTCACCACCCTAATTTTGCCTACTCCAAACTTCTAAAAAATGTTGATTATTGAATGTCATGATTATGTATTAGGGTTTGGAGTAGTACTAATGTAATAAGGAAGACCCTTTACATTTGAGGGTTGTCAATTACAAGGTAAGAATATACAACCTATCTATGAGAAAAAAATGATGAATATTCTTGAGGTAGTAAAATAATAGAGGTCCTGTCTGAGGGGTTGACATTTTAAGGTGAAAATGCATCATTATAGTCTCAAATAATTTTTGGATCAAATATTATCATCAATGGAACAACAAAAGTGGTTAAAATAATTTTGGGTTATACTTTGAAATCATATACAAGAAGGGTAAATATAATGTTGTAACATATGCACTATATAAGTAGGATATATCCACATAAACATTACTTTGTGTAATGTCCATGTTGTAGGTAGATTACATAGATATAGCTAGGTTAGATTGGGGGAAAGACAAGGATGCATTGGTTATAATTTAGAATATTCAAAAAGGTTCTATATACTATGATACAATTGAATGGAAACTTAATTACATATGGTAGAAGGATATGTTATACTTGTGCAAAGATTCAGAGTTGAAGCATAAGGTTTTTTCAAAGTTACATGCATCTCTAATTATGGGACACTTTGGGTTGTTCAAAACTTATCACAAAATTAAATGAGAAGTATTCTGGGAAAGACTCAAGGGATATGTAAAACATTTTGTGGCAAAGTGCTTGATATACAAATAGAAAAAAGGTGAGATAGTTAAGACCCCAGGTGTGTTATAATTGTTATCAATTTTTGGTCAAAGGTGGGATGAGGTTTCCATGGATTTCATTATGGGGTTACCTTTTTATGAAAGTAAGAATGTTATCTTGGTATTTATAGCTAAGCTTAAAAAATATGTTCATTTTTGTGCCCTCTCATACCCATTTAAAACATGTACATTAGTAGATATTTTTTTGGAGGTAGTTCTAAAATTACATAGAACCCCAAAAGTAATTTTAAGTTATTGGGATCCTACTACCACTATTAATGTTTTTAGTAAAATATTTTCCTATTTAGGTAATCAACTAGCTCATAGATCATCTTACCACCCCAAATCTAATGGATAAAATGAAATGGTCAAGAAATGTTTAGAGGGTTATCTCTATTATTCTGTATCAGATAAGAAAAAATGTTGGGTTAAATGGATACCACTTACAAAATGGTGGTATAACACATATTTAGATACCTTTCCTAGAATGTCCCCATTTATAACACTAAATGGTTTCCATCTACCTTAAATTAATTCTTCCTTAAAGGTAAAAAATAAGGTTCGAGATGTGGAGGAGCACATTCAACATCAACAAGAGGTTTTGGCTAGTTTGATAGAGAATTTGGCATTGACACAAAATAAGATGAATCAACAATCAAATCAAAAAATAATTGAGTGAAAGTTTGATGTGGGTGACTGGGTCTTTGTAAATTTATAGCCTTAAAAGCAAATGTCCTTAAGGCAAACAAAAAGGAAAAAAAAACCTGGTCCTAAGTATTATGGCCCTTATAAGGTTTTGCAAAAAATTGGAAGTGTGGGTTACAAGCTACATTTGCCTCACTAATCTCACATACACCCAATATTTCATGTTTCCTTCTTGAAATAGGTCATTAAATAAAAACATTCAACCCAAACAGAGTTACAAAAGCTAGATGAAGAAGGATGAGTCATTTTGGAAGTAGAGAAGATCCTAAAAACACATACTAATAGGCTGAAAACTACTAAGATTAAGGAATATGTGATCAAGTAGAAGATTATGAGTAGTGAGGATGTAACTTCTGAGGGTGAATATTTTTTTCAACATCTAGGACAACATTGGTTCAAAGGGGAATGTTATGCTACACCCCGAACTTATCAAGATATGATTAGTTGAATTATGGTTTACTTATCCCTCTTTGATATTATATCACATTTATATATACTTTCATTGGGTTAGTAGGTCAGGCTATGGAGTAACCATGGCCTAGGTACACTATATAGAGGAGTTTTTGGGTAGTTATTTATATTCATATATGAGTATTATTTTTTAATTTGAAGCATTTCATAGGTTTCCCACTCGAAGTGGTTGATCTGTTATTCATATTTTCTACTATATTTCCAAATAATTATGATATATTTATGTTATTATTCTTATTTGGTGAATTAAAATCAGTACACAATTGATATTGTTACCATATACTCTACTTTAGCTGATGAAATGGTCACCATAGGTTGCTTCTTTAATACCCATAAAAACACACCTATTTTAAAATGAAAAATATCTAGATGTATTCTTCCTATCACCTATGCTTCCTACAAAATCACTATTAGTATAGCAAATCAAATCAAAACATTAGTTTTAGAATATAATATTCTATATTGTGTTATTCTTGTTGTTGGTTCCTAGTTATTCACCTCTTCTATTTAGCCTCCAACACTTGACAAAAATGACAAATGTGGCTGATAAATCCAATGATATGTCATTATAACCATAGAAGGGTTTAGCACATGGATGAACAGAACACATATAATGAATAGGAAGCACCAATAGATAGTATGGTTAGCTCCCTTCTAATTTTGGATCTACCTAAACAAAGTGAGAGGATGTAAGGGGTAGATTGCTCACATAGAGTGATATTGTAATTCAATATCCATGAGGATTTTTGGCACAAGGAAACATAAATATGACCATGGCATACCAAATTTATTCATTCCACCCTTGAAGGGTTGTCACACGAAATGAACAAATGCTCTAAGTCATATATAAGCTACTAAATATAGATGGGGATGTACTTGAAACCTTCCTTTCAAATGAAATTTTCAATAATAGGGGGTCAAATAAAAAAATATAGATGCAGTTTCTATTTTTAATATTTATACATCTACAGGTCAATAATAATTAAAATATTCAATAAGGTATATTATTTGCAGGGTAGGATAAGTTATATAGTTATAAAATGAAGTGGTGTGCTGGTGTTTTTCAAACAACATGGATTGTTTCAATGTTCATGTTATTACTCCTTTGTAAATATGTTATTCATGTTATTGGTGACAATGAAATACCAATACCCTAATGATTATGAAGAAATTAGAACATACACTGCAACTATAATTTCTTATTTTATTAAATCCATAAACCCAGGGTGCCCTAAAGAGGTATTTAACAACATATTTCCAAATCAAACTAGAGAAAGGGGTTTATAAACTTAGGTCTCTCCCAAAATAACAACCACTGATAATAATTAAACCAAATATCTGATCAATATCATTTTTAAAACATAGCAATGCACTTCATCAATAGGAAAGAGTAAAAACCACAAGTATTTTCATTAATATTTCAAATAAACCATATATACATAATTATTTTTAAATGCTAGCATAGGGAAAAGAATGGTGCATTTACTCCTTCTTGGATAGGGGAGACATATTATAATGCTCTTAGAGCTTTCTAATGCATGTATAAATATAACTCCCTTAAAAAGAGAGACAAAATGAACACACAATAATGGATCTCAAAATTTGGAAGATCCTAGACTCAAGAAAACCAAAAGACCAAAAAAAACCTTAAGAAAGAGGGCAATCCTTCCTTTTTTACATTTTCACCGCTTTAGTAATCCATGAATATGGGTTGCAATTTTCAATATTTAAAAGTTGCAGTCAACCCTCAATGTTTTGCCAAGATGATTCCAAATGAAATATATTATTTTCCATGCCTAGAATCTTCATTCCTTTGCAACAAAAATGATTATTGTAAGTCCATCTACATGCAATGATGAATATTTACCACAAACCCTTTGATTTATAGGTTGGAAATCCATTTCTTTCGATCTTTAAGGAGAATATTTATTTTTTGGAGGCCAAACAAACCATTTGTATTCTTGTACAAGTTCATGGATATGCCTTCGAGTACTCATTTGCAAATCTAGAATCTCCTTAGATAATTTCCCTTCCTCTTATACATGACAAATAATAACCTTAACATGTAATGATGAAATTTAAACACTGTAAATCGATGGCCAATTAAAAAATATTCTTTGGAATGATCCACCTTGATCTTGTAGACCTATAATATTTCTCACATGGAGTGTTTAAATAAGTAAAACTTGAAAAAATAAAAGACGTAGGTTATTTTACCTTTTTGCTTTTGTGGCTCTA
This sequence comes from Torreya grandis, assembly GCA_037957365.1. Classification (NCBI taxonomy): domain Eukaryota; kingdom Viridiplantae; phylum Streptophyta; class Pinopsida; order Cupressales; family Taxaceae; genus Torreya; species Torreya grandis. The sequence goes on along the minus strand of JARHVA010001767.1, from coordinate 2,881,269 downwards.
ACTTGGGTTTTCCACATTTTAACTTTTATAATTTCCTCCAAATTTTTTAGTGCATAAATGCATTAATTTTCATTTTTTAGCCTTTTGAGAAACTTCAAGTCCCACTTGCAAATTTGTAAATTTTTTATTTGGGGAAAATCTAGAACTAAGCAACATATTTAAATTTTTTAAATTGGAAACTTGAAATTCATAGTTGCAGTTCCCCTAAAAAGTTTTTGTAGAAAAATGGGAACTCCAACTAAATTTTTAATTTTCAAATTTATAACTTGTAATTTATAGTTGCACTTTCCCTCAAATGTTTTTGTAGGAAAATGGTAACTCTAAATGCAATTTTTAATTTGAAAATTTACATTTTATAATTTATTGTTTTACTTCTCCTCAAATGTTCATGCAAGGAACTGGGAACTACAAGTAGAATTTTCAATTTGTTAAAATGCAAAACTATAATGGGCCTCGAAAGCTCCCTTTTCCACTAAGAATTCATGTTGACCAGTACTAATTAGTAGGTTTGGGATATAAAAGTGTAATTTCCAATTTAAACATTTGAAAAATTTTAAAATTACATTCCTCCTTGAAATGTCCATGAAGCTCCACTTGAGTTGACTTTATCCATGTTGAGTTAAATGATGGGTTTGGGAGAGTTGAATGCACTTTGTAAGTTGTACTTTTATGAAGTGTAATTTTCAAGTTTCATCTCCTACTAAAATCACCTAGGGACTTTGGAGCCTCATTTGCTACTTTTGAAACTTGCCATTTTTTGACTATCCACCTAACTCCATTCCGTCATGGTTTGGAAAGTAATTTGTAGAGGATTTTTCTAGAAGCTTATGCCTTTTCATAAAAATTATTTGATTCTCTACAATAATCTATCTCTGAAATGTTACATTGAGATGCTATATTCCCAAATAAATCTTTGGCCATTGAAATCAAGATTAACAAATATGATGCCTTAACACATAATATTCAAACTTGTCAAGGCTTTCTTTCAGTTTGGCATTCATTACCTAATATTGGGTATCTTTTTGGATCATTTCCAAAGTTTTACAAGATTCTTGCATACATGTATGCTAACATTGATCCTTTCATTTTTGTATTGGATATCACTAGGTAATTCATGCTTCTATACCATGTCAACAATCTCAGTCCAGAATGTTGCCTAAGATATTCTATTAAGTTATGATTTTAAATCCCTTTGGTCACTTTGGCATTTAAAAGAACCATAGTAGCTAATGACTTTCACCTTAAAAGACCCTTTATACCAAATATTTATTTTATAAAATGTGAGTGTTTCCATCATTCAGTGTCTTGTGCTTCCTCTGTTAAAATATTTTACTAATGTGAAAGTTCATGTACATATCTAGACCAAAAACATTACTAACAAAATAATGAGGGCCAAAGCTTTTGAACATATTTATCTAAACTAATTTCAAAGTTCTTTTTAATACCATGCTCACTCATGTTGCCTCTTGTTAGGCCATCGATCATGTACCAAGAAGGGTTACTTATATTTTTTCACAAGTGACTAGAGTAGTTGTACCTACTGAAACACCCTGATGACTACCTGATAAAGTATCTAAAATAAGGGAGCAAGGCAAATTCTGACAGTAGTATCTCTAATACCAAACCCTATACTTGAAGTAGACCAGAATCATATTCAATTATAACAAAAGATGTACCATCAGGTATGTACTAAGAGCTAGGCCAATGTGTGTGGTTAGAGTCTATCTTAAGATCAATTTTAGAACTAGGTAAATCTTCTATTTGACTAGATTTTTGACATCAACACTAATTACTTACATCTAGATCACTATACAAAAATTTCAAGGCAGTACAACCTCAGTCATAAACAGCACGTACAAAACCTCAGGCTAGATACACATTGAATCAATGACTACAACTCTAGCCATATTATCAAAATAAAAAGGTTCTCTTTAAAGAAGGTTCCAAACTCAAGACTAGACATATATTACATTTTTCAATGCAAATTTATATCAATTTAACAAAAATTTTGAGGATGTAAATGACTAATCATCTCCACCACTAACATGTATTTGTGTCTTAATTGATGGTCATGCAAAACATGATTTTCCTGACCACTTTAAGATTGCATGGTCTTATCTAAAACATTATCACCCCAACCATTATCAGATTTCCTATGGTTTGAATATCGAGGATTCTCTTGCCAGACAAATTCCTTAGACCATTACAGATATCTTTGGAGGGATTCCAAATATTTTCTTTAGATTATGATGGATCCTAATTTCCTTCACATTGCCACCAAACAAAAAAAAAATACATGGCTTATGTCTTACTATGGGTGGGAGTTTAAAACCTATACTTTTCCTAACAAGTGTACTTTATCATATTGTAGGATCTAAAGATATGCAAGTAATTTGCAATTTGTTGAACTTGCTAAACTGCATTATCTTTCCCATTTATTGTCATTCACCTTTTGTCTTCCTTGGGCCATCTTTATTGGGCTTATGTGGGATCCATAACTTTAAAATCAATTTCCACATTATATTTTAATGTTTTCTCTTTATAAGTGCTTTCCCCATTTACAATGTCCATAGGATTTCACCACGTCAAATAAATTTTCATAACTATATTTGACCACTCAAAATTTTAGCCTTTAATTCTTTTATTGATTCCCATGATCTTAAAAATTTGTCTTTATTTTATTGCTTTACCACTTCTATGTGGAATTCACTAATAGCCAGGGGCTGCTATGTATGTGGCATTTCAAAACCCTCCACATGGACCATTTGATGGCATTTTCTTCTCAAAAATGGTGTAGATACTTGGTGTAGATTCAAGCACCAATACCTGTAACATATCTCAATATTCTCTTCTCAACCTGCTAATGTGAGTGTTTTGGTGACTACATAAATATTGAAATCAAACTAACTTTATACTTAATATCTATCCTTGTGGTTGTGAAGTAAATTAAACTTTAATTGCATCTTTTGAGCATAATTCTATCAACATTAGATCCCTTATCTTCTATGTTGCACTTTGTACAACTTGCAATTAGGGTTGGTGATGGATTATAAATAATCATCTCGAATATTCTCAATAGATCTTTCAAATACTTAGATTCATAAATAAATATACTATTATTTAATTGAACAACTTTAATGCCTAAAAAATATCTCATCAATCCTAAATCTATCATTTCAAATTCTTTCTTCATGTCTGATTTACACATGTGTATGGACAAATTTATGGTTAAAATTAAGACATAAAAATATAAACGTACAATAAAAATTTGACTGACCTTGCTTACTGATCTTTATATACAATGTGGTCTCATAACCAATTCTGTTGAATCCATTACTTATTAAATATAACTCAATTTGACTATACCATGCTCTTGAAGCTTGTTAGATCCCATAATTAGCTTTTATCAATATGTTTACCTTATCTTTATGTCCATTCATTTCATAACCTAGTGGTTATTCCACATACAATTTTTCCTCAAGAAAACTATTAAAAAAATCTTATTTGACATATATTTACTAAACCTTTTGATTAATTTATGCTATTATGGATAAAACCATCTTGAATGTATGATGTCTTGAAAATGAGGCAAGTGTCTCATTATAATTAATTCCTTGTTATTGACAAAAACCTTTTGCTATTAACCTTGATTTGTACTTGTTAACTTTTCTTTCTACATTAAACTTTGTTTTATAGACCCATTTGACTCCTATGTTATTTCTACATTCAGGTAGATCTACTAGTTTCAATGTTTCATTTCATTTAATAGAATCCATTTCATCATCCATCACCTTGATCCAAAGATATTCCTTAGCTACTTCTTTAAAATTTATAGGATAATGAGAGAATAAAGTAAATTTTGAATGTAAACTTAATTTTTGTTCTCCTTTATCACAAATTTCTTTCAAACTTTTTATTTTCTTACATTTTTACCTTGATGTTAATGAGGAAAGTGTAGGATCTAATTCATTACTTCCTTATGAATTGTGTGTACGATGACTTTCATAAACTGATTATCCACTAGGTACAAAATTCATATATTATTATCTCTATTGAATTAGTTCCTTGTAGTTTTCTTGTTGGAGTATCTATTTATTTTGAACATGTATGACCACCTTACACATCTCTTTTTATCGATTCTTCTTATTATTAAGGTATATCTACTATAATTATTCTCTCAATACTTCCATCTGAAGGTTTCTCTTCTTTGAATTCAACATCTCTACTTATATTGACCTTGTTAGTAATGGGATTTTGACTACACAGTATAACCGATAAAGATATATTTTTCACCTCTATCATCAATTTCTCTTATTATATCTTCTATCATATGTGCATATGCCACACATCCAACAAATCTTAAGTGAGATACATTGTGATTTGTACCAGTCAATGATTCTTGATTAATTTTATCCTTGACACTCATGTACTACATTTTTTTAGAATATAAACTCCATATACAATTGTTTCTACCTAGTATTTATTAAAAAATTACTTGGATTTCAACATGTACCTAGCCATATTTATGATTATTCAGTTCTTCCTCTCTACAATGCTATTCTATTATGTTGTGTTTCTTTTAGTAAATAGTTTCTTAATTCCATGACCCCTAAAAAATATAGAAACTCATTTAATATGTATTCATAACCTCTATCTGAATTGAGTACCTTGATATATAGGCCACTCTATTTTTCAACCATTATTTTAAACACCTTGAATATTATGAAGGATTCAAACTTATAAATGAAAAAATATATCAAAGTAATCCTATTAAAATTATTAATAAATGTTATAAAATATAAACTTCCTCATAATGATGAAGTATGCATAGGCCCACATATATTAATGTGAACAAACTCTAATGGTTCCTTTGCTATGTAAGACACTCCTATTGAAAAACTTTCCTTATGTTATTTTCTCAAAATACAAATCTCACATGAACTCAATGGATGCTCAATTGGTAGTAATCCTCTTATTATCTACTTCTTTTGAAGTAAAATCAAACCTCCAAAACAAATATCCCCATACCATAAATTCCATAACCATGTTGGATTTAAATGGTCTACATTGTAATTTGCCTCTGGCTCTTCTTGACTTTACTTTTTACTCTTGATTCCAAGTGAGAACCTTCAATTCATAGTCATCTAAACCTTGGTAATCAATCTATCACTTGGAAAGTTGTTTAGTATAGTACATACATTATATATAAATGATACTATATAAACATTCTGCATAAGTTACCCAACACTCATGTTATTATGCTTCAAACTTGGTAGAAAATAAACATCTAAAATATATATTTTTCACCATGTTTCATAAAATTATTAATCACACATTTTCATATCACCAAAACTTTATTAAAATTGCCTAGCTTGAGTTCTAACTTGATAGAGCTATCCAAGCTTGCAAACAAATCTATACATTCTATAATATGAATATTGCATCCACTGTCTAAGAACTAAATATCACTAGAACTCTCTTGAGAAACATGAGATGTAATGAATAATGACTCACAATTGCTTTCAAATAAATTTGAAATTTTTTCATTTTGTTGACCATCATTTTTTATGTTTTTTACATCACTCAAAAGCATAATGACCATTTTTTTTTAAATAATGACAAGGAAAATTTAATTTATCATACCTCTAAAAATGTTGACGAGAGTGGTTGCACCCTTTCGAACTATGAATATAAAAATTCTAATTTTTTCTTTCACCTTAATCTAGACTTCTCCTTCCACTACTTTGATTATTATTTCTGCGTCCACCTTTGAAGCTTGACTTTCCTCTTCCTCTACCTTTGGGGAATAAATCATGTAATTTAAAAGCATTTTCCAAAGAGGAATTATTGTTCCTATTCATTCTAGATTCTTGAGATAATAGAGACCCTATCAACTCATCTATGGATAGATATATTAGATCTTTAGATTCTTCAGTAACAACAACAATAGAATCAAACATACCAGGTAGACTCCTAAGAATATTTTTGATAATCTTTTGATCAGGTATTTCTTCTACATGTGATCTGATTTGATTAACAAAATTCATGACTTTATTGAAAATTGCTCTATAGACTCTGAATCTTTCATCTACATATTCTCAAAACATCTCCTAAAAGACAATAATTTAACCACTTTTACCTCTGTGGTTCCCTGATACGTTGTTTTTAGAATATACCCTACCCTCTCATATTTATTTGCTACTACAACCCTAGGGATGATAGACTCATCCATCACCTGTTGAATAAAAGACAAGTCTTTTAAATCCTTAATTTTATTTTCTTTAAGTTTGTCCTTCTGTGTTTGTGTCAAAGCTTGACAGGCTACCTGATTTGTAGATTCTAAATATCTGTTCTCAATTAGATTTCATACATCTTGTAAACAAAACAAAGTTTTCATCTTAATAGACCAAAAACCATAATTTTTACCTATAAAAGTTGGAATTCAAGGCTGAGTAATGATCTTGTTCGCTGCCATGGTTATGTTAAATTTCATATTCTACCTTTTTAATGCTAGTGGGTGGCTATTGAATGGATATAATTTGGTGGCTTCTCTTTACTTGTCTGGGTTTACACACTTTCTTCGGTGGCGGTTTCTTATGTGCTTTATTTGTTTATTTATTCCTCTTCGCAGTTTTTGCTGCCTTAGCTACATTAGCATTCACCTTCTTCTCTGTTGGACAGAGTCACTTTTGTCTTATTTCTATTTTGTCTTTCAGCGCCAGTTTCGTCTTATTTCTGGGCTGATTTTTTTATTCCAACCTGCTAACTATATCTCCAACTCTTATGCTCGTTTTCCTCGATCTACTCGATCCAACGGTTTCCTTCTCAAACGCTGGCTGCTATTCTCCTCTCCCCTGCGCTCTGATACAACAATGAAGACGACGAATTGCTACAACAAACAACGTGAAGAATTAAACTGAAACTCTTAGAGCAATTGCTACTGCATGAAAGGTAAGGTTGTTTATCAAAAACATATGAATTCGGTTATAAACTGCCTCAATAAATAGACGACTTAATGCAGATTACCGAAGCTTAGAAAATCTTTTAAAACAACCTATTAAAATTCTAATCAAATGCTTTAAAACAAATATATCAAGCATCGCAAAGCATCAGCTTTAAATCACGCTTTTAAAAATAAGAACATGTGGAAATCAAATTAATATTTCAACAATTTAGATGTCTGGAAGTTACAATCACGAGGTAATTAAATCTAGTTTAGTTTACATTAATGTCTACAAAAGGATAAGAATTGCCTAAGAGATTGAATAACATAATACATAAAATTATTATAAGAGAGAAGTGTCATAACATCATTAAAAAAAATATAGAAAAAAAAATTAAATTCATGAAAAACAATTATAGATCTAGAACCAAATTATATAAACTTATAATCTCTTCAAATTCCTTAAATCAATTAAAATTCAGAGTAAAGACTCTTAAATGTTTTTTTGGTAGATACGGTTTTTCTCAATTAGGTTGCGAAAGTGAATCCGAGTTCACTTCACAAATGCAATTAATACCTGCAGAAAATACTCTTGGGTGCGTATTGATATGCTCTCAAAGAAAATAACAGGTCAATGCCAAACTTGTACGTGTTTTTCAGCTCCCGTGTTGATTATATGTTTTAGTCTTCTCATTACCTAATAATTATTTTCATCATCATGTCTGTCCGTTCTGACCTCACATCACATATTGATATGATGCCACATCTTACCAATCTTCAACGATAATACCGCTTTCCGCACTTCTCCGCAAATAAATAATTATCTATAGATCTTCCTTTTTATTCCTGTTATTTATTAAACATGGCCCAGAAAAATGTTGTGAAGCAGAAGAGTGTCAAGAATATGTCTGGATACAGTGACATTGACTTTGAGTACATGTATTACACTTGTTGCAACATTTCCAAGACCGTTCTAGCGGTATGACTCTATGAGATAGACTATAAATAATTCAGTTCTCCGAATTTATGTGTTTAGATCTGGGAGTATTCTGTGTTTAGTTTCTATAACTTACTAGAAGCATCACATTGTAATATTTTTAATGTTAGATCTGTTACAAATAGAATGGGTATTTTTATTTACATTTACGCGTAAACTCTGTAGAATATATGGGAAGGAATATACTATTGCAGTTCATAATTTATTAGAGGAATATGTAGAATTCCACGGCTTGTAGCCTTACATTAACTTTTTTTATATGTGGAAATATCCCAAATTGTGAATAATTTGCTACTCCGAAGGCTTAGAAACATTACCGAGTCTCTTAAAAAAAATTTAAAACATTGTTTATCCTTCTGTTAAGATATATGTATCTACAAGTTTAGGGTGTATGTCTTCAAATACTAGAAAGCGCCTGCATATTTTATTTTATTTTTCTCTTAATTGGAGGAAGTGCATTACATATTCCATTGGCTAGATATTTCATATATTTCATAGTTTATATACGTATCTATGTAAACACATTTTAGCTCAGCTGCAAACAATCTTTGCAAACATCTACTGCAATATTAGGGGAAATCCAATTCTTTATGACACAAAAATTGATTTCCCAGTGCTAGTGGACTGACTGTAAATAAAATGAAATCAGGTGGGGGTTCCCTGTAAATGTATATCCGATTTAGTTACAGTAAAATGTGGGCACTGCAACGGCCTTCAATTTGTAAACATGAAATCCTTAAAGCTTGAGCCAACATTTCATCTCACTTTGGGCCAGGCCTCTTCTTCCATTAGCAATCACGTTTAAAACAAGCTATTAATAGTTTAATATTCCTTTTAGGCTGAGTATAAGAATTCTAACCCTTTTTTCACAACCCTAACTTCTACTCCACTTACCTTTTTTTGGTGGCCAAAAACCAAGTTTTATTATTTTCAATTTCAAAGAAAATTTGTTCTGAATGCAATAAGCTGTTTGTTTTAACATTGATATCTCTAACGTGATTGTTTATAAATGTCTTTTCGAACAAGTCACAACTTCATCCACTGCATGGAAAATGTCAGTAATGAGGATGTGTCTTCCCTCAATAGGAGGATAAAAGAATTAACTAAAACTTAACAGAGGCAATTGAATTACTAATAAAAATACAAAAAAAACTTTTTTTTTTAAAATTTATTTTTACACCAATCTTGTTTATCTACTTATGTTATTTATAAAATGCTATACAACTGCCATTAGAAGGAATAGTTTGGAAGATTTGAGGTTCTTTTCAGTTTATTGTTTACCATGCAGCTCTGAGGAAAAGAAACCGGCCTCCATCTACCTATAAATATTTTATCAAGTAAAGTTTATAAAGCATTGAAGTGTATGATAAGTCATCCATGCACTACCTTTTAGAAACTTTTCTCTTACATGTTTGCCCTTAATATATCATTCAAAAACTTATTTATTCTCCTCAACCTTTGAAAAACCATAAAATAATTCTTGTGATATTAGTAAATTCAAACATTGAAAATTCAAGTGTCCATACCTAAGATGAAATAACCAACTTTTATCTTCATATGCCATATTTGCAATGTTGTTACTACGTTAATATTAATATGCTCTCCAAACATCAATGGTAACATCCTATTCGTAGACATAGGTACAATTGTAACAACATTATTTTCATGATTCTTGTCATAGATCATGCATTGCTTATCATCAAAAACCACCTTATAGTTATTTTCACATAGTTATCCATAACTCAAAAAATTATGTTTCAACTTTAGGGTGTAATAAATAACATTAATACTTTTCTTTCCTCGTGTAGTATTCACCTTCATAGTTCCTTCGCTGCAACATCCAAAGATTTATCATCATGAAGTTTGATGTTGGTTTTGAAATTTCTATCCATTGTAGAATATAACACATTATTCCGTGATATGTGTTTAGAACAACCCGAATCTAAATACCAAACCTCATTAGGACTATTTTCAGCTTTGCCATAGGAAATAAATAAACTTCATGAAGCATCACCATCTGCATTAGCATAATTAGCACTTCTATTTTAATTTTCTGCTTTTAATCTACATTCTCAATCAAAGTGACCATACTTGTGACAGTAATAGAATTGAATATTTATATTATCAAATTTAATTCTACCTCTACCTCTTGCAGTTGAATCACCTTTTCTCCCTTTGTATCCTCTTGAATAATTGTAATTCATTTCTTTACCTTGTACTTTATTGCTTTTGATATTGCCTTTGTCTTTTATATGACTATTCTTATTGGTAGTGTTGTTTCCTTCATTCTTTGTAATCTTTAATTTTGAGGCAAAAGACTTCTCATCATGTTTTTTTTAATATGCATGGTAGTATTTCTTCATGGGATACAAGAGATTCAACTAGGTGATTAGATTTAAGAGTAGTCAATTTTTTTATTTCTTTAACAATGATGGCAAAACTATTCTACCTTGTTGTTGGAGACCTTAACAACATTTTTAATAAAACTTGTTTGTTGAACATTTCTACAAGCGTAACCATCTTATTAACCACAATCTTTACTTTTACATAGAAATCATCCCCACTTTCATCTTTTTTCATCTTCAAATTCTCAAATTCCCTCTTCAATGTTTGCAATCTTACCACTTTGACTTTTTTAATACCTTGGTAAGATTTGTGTAGAGTTTTCTAGGCATCCTTAGCTATTGTGATCTAGGAATTCGATTCAAGAGAGGATGGCTAGTATGGTGTTAGTTCCAAAATAAAAAATATATATGAAATAAACACACTAATAGCATAACATCTTTAGGCCTAAACACTAGGGAAAGCTTAGTTAACAAAAATAAAGGACAAATAAAACTTAAAAAGTAAGTAATAAAACACAAAAATTCTTTCACCGTCTTTGGATGCTCTAAATGCCTTTGTAGTGGTGGCTTACTTGGCTTGTGCTCATGAAATCCTTGGTAATGAAAGCTTGGCTTCCTCCATCTCTCCTTGCCAACTTTGGCTTCTGGCTTGGCTTAAAATGAATTTGACATGGTAATAGTAGTTGAAATGACTCCTCAAAGATATTTTTTCATTATAAATTTGTACCAAAATAGCGCAAAAATGTTGTTGTGGGACCTTATATTTATAGATTTTTAGATTTGATCAAAATCAACCTCAACTATCCATCTCAAGATTGAGATGTGTGGTTGAAAATTATTTCAACTTTTGAAATTAAAATTTTAATTATCCACATCATGACATTGGAAGAAGGGGAAATTAAGAGGCATGTAGGGAATCATAGAAGGCATTGATGAGGCATGAATCTTGATATTTGTGGCATTTATGGTCTAGGGATGTCTTCCCAAGAAATGAGGTCACTTGATGATGTAGATATTCAATACTCATTTCAAAAAATAAGTATTCAACAAGTTTCCATAGAGTTTTTGATTAGGTTTTTATTTGAATTAATTAACTCTTAAGCATGATTAAGCACATTATGCACAAATTACACAAATTGATCAAAATGCCTTGTTATTGGTCCTAAATTTGAATGGATTGAAACTGGAAGGTGCTGTCGGATATGTTAGAAACATATTCTTATTTAGGATGTTACTAAAAAAAATAATAAAGACATGCATCTTACGTATAAGATTTCATAGGAAAGAGCAATTCAGAGCATGTAGGTGCAAATTTGTCATTTTGACTTGAAATAACTTGATCAATGTTAGTTGGCCCATAAATTACAATACCCTATTTAGGGATACCCTAGCTGAAATCAGCACTTGAATATGTTAGTTTCACATCATTTAACATGTTTTTGTATTTTTAGGCCAAGTTATTCATTTTAAGTGGAAATTGGACAAAACCCTGATTGAAGGTTATTGGTGGCCATTTTTAGGTGTCTATAATCTACCCCTACTTGTAAAGTCATTACGAGATATAAAAATAGTAACATATTCTCAAAGAATAAAAAGGTCTTACATGCCTATAATTGCAATGATAGTAAACTAATTGTATGATGCCCCTTTGAGGGAATGGTTTGCATAAGTAGGTCAGCAAACAGTCCCTTGAAAAGAAAGAAATGAAAGGAAGGGACCAAAAAAAAGAAAGATGATGGGGTGAAAAAATAATGATATTGAAAAAGGAGTCAAAGTCATTGAGAATGCAAGTGGGATGGTGTACAATAGTTTTTTCAAAAGTGGTTGTAAACATTATACCTCGATAGTGGCAATGTGGTATGATAACACAATGATTTGCCCAAAGGTGGTTATAATCATTGAGAAGATGGAGCTACCATAATTATAATAGAAAAATAAGATATCAACATGCCCCTGTATGGATAGAAAAATTAAAGTGGTGACAAGACAATAATTTTTCCAAAGGTAGTTATAATCATTGAGAAATGCAGGTGGGATGGTGTATAGTGATTTATCCATATGTAATTATAATAATTGGACCCCGATTATGGAAAACAAGATAAAATTGGTTGAGAATGATGAAAAATTAACACAAAGGGTAATGATGAATTCAAACAACCTACTAATATGGAGATGCTTGTTTGAACTAAGAGAGGTTGAAATTTTTTCATGGTTAATTACACTATTTGGGATATGATTAGGATGAAATCAAGATGTCAGTGTTGAAGAGATGCTACCATTGCTAAATATACTTCTTGAAGTTGAGGTTTATTGTAGCATGTCTTTGTAGGCATCATGGTATAACATTATGAGAACTTGGCTAAAATATGCATAAGGACTGACTCCATTAATCCAATACTCAAAAAAAAATAATGCACCAATGATAGAAACTATGATGAAAATGTAAACATATGAATATAGATGGATTCAAGTATAAATGTGGGCAAAGAATAACTGAATGAAAACACATAAAATTAATCAATGCAACAGTGATAAAAGCAAATAAATAAGTAGGTAAATAAATAAAATAAGTAAAAACAAACAAATAAATAAACAATCAATGAAATAGAAACCATATGAACATTTCCCCTAGAAAATAGGTGACAACTTAACAAATAAAAAAATGGGGGAATAAAGGAAAAGGAATGGGGTGGTCAAGTCATCTCCATATGCAATAGGCAAGTGGATGTTGCCTACATAGTTCCATGGATGTTATAACCAATAAAAAAAATTCAAACCAAATATAGTTCTACCAATGAATGGGAAGAATGTGATAATTGAGGAAAATAAATAGAATGGATGTGAGAGAAGAAGAAGAATGGTCTTCAAAAATGTTAAGTACATGAGAGAAAAATGATAAAAAGGATGGGGAGACTAAATGATAAGTGATTTGCTTCTAACATAGTAAGGGTTCCAAAAATCCTTAAGGTAAGGAAGTGGTAAATGTTTTTGTTCTTTTCTAATAATTTTTTAATTATTTTTAATTTTTTTTGAAGTATCTCAACTCAATCAAGAATGATGAGACACTAAATTGTTGAAGATCACAAAACAATGAGAGCACTTAAGTTGAGGTCGCTCATAAAATGGTGAGAGTGTGGCTTAGGTTGCTCAGAAAATGGAAAGAGTATGGGTTAAATTTCTCATGAAATGGTGAGAGTGTGGGTTAAGGGTGACTAAGCTGACCTCAAAAATGATTGAGCACTACCTACATAGTCCCAAATTATGACCTCAAGTCACTGTAGTTCCTTCCTTAGAGTAGATGAATTTGACTAGTATGACATCCAATACAAGCAAAATAGGCATAGTTGGTAAAAATTCATAGCGTGATATAGGAAATGGAAGGTTGGTATGTCAAGGCTTAGTGCTGCCCCTAGTTTTTCCATAGACAATTATAACTAGAACACAATGGCATAAATAATTGATTCTAATTTACCCAAAGGTGGTTATAATTAATAGTAACACCAGTGGTAAGAAAGGAATAACAAAAAAAGTATGCAACTATTGAAACTTATATCACACTATCTCAAAATATGATCCCTATCTAAAGTATTTGAATGAACTAATGAACTGATCACTTACCTAGTTACTGAAACTACATAATGAATGGCAAAAACTAAAGTCAAACAAGCTAGGATTTAGAACACACTGAGTTTGCAGATCAGATGTAGAAAGTGGATATGATGAAGAGATAGATAGGGATGGTATTTGTATAACAAATAATAGTGATAAAATGGCATAATTGAAATGGTCCTTACATAAAATACACTTTAGCATCCAAGCATAGTACCACTTGAGATGAATAATATTTATTGGCACTGAAAGTTCATTCATCTAGTGTGACAAGCCTATATGCTCTTGATCCATAATATACAGTGATCATAAAAGGCCTTATGTAGTTTGATTTGAATTTCCCTTTATGTTTTTTCTTGGTTATGGTATTCTTTCAGTTTTCTTTCAGAATAAGATCACCAAGTTTAATTTTTCTATACTTCACATGCTGATTATAGTGGCCTTTGAGTCAGTTTTGATATGATTGAATATTTTTGAGCATGGTTAAGAGTTTCTCATCTAGTCTATCTAGCTCTTGTAGGCCATCTACTTGATAGTCATGATCATCTAGGACATGGTTGAAAGAGATTCTTAGTGAAGGCAATTTTACCTCAATGGAAAGGAAGAATTTAGTACCATAGAAAAATGAGTATGGAGTGGCTCTTGTGGGGGTACGATGAGTGGTATAGTATGCCCAAAGTGTAGGTAATATCTATAGGTGCCAATCATGAATGCCATCATGGACAATACTTTTGAGAATATAGATAAGGGTTTTTTTGGATGCCTCAACTTGGTTGTTACCTTGAGGGTAATATAATATAAAAAAATTATGTGATGTTATATTGAGTACATAGCTAGTCTACATATTTGCTCTTGAATGATCCTCTATTATCAGATATAATGTTAGAGGGAATACCATAGTGGTACATGAGATGGTTGAAGATGAATTTGTAAATTTGCTTTCCAGTCACATAAGTGAGGGGTATAGCTTCAACCCACTTAGAGAAATATTCAGTACCAGTAAGGATATATTTATGGCTATCAGATAATGTGGGGTTAATATTTCCAATGAGGTCAAGTCTCCATCTATAAAATAGCCATGGAATCAACATTGATTTCAATTTTTTTTGGACATGAATCAGATTAGCATGCCATTGACATTTGTCACATTTTTTTACATATGCAGCAGTATCTGATTCCATTATGGGCCAATAATAACTAGTACGCAAGAGATTTTTAGATAGGATTGCCCCACTATAATTATATCCACATACTCCATGAACTTCTTTTAATGCTAGTGTACACTCTATCAAAGTTAAATAATGAAGAAGATTTCCATCAAAACTATGATAGTAAAGAGTGGATCCAAGTAGAGTATAATGAGCAAAATGATAAGTCAAGGCTTTGGATTTTTTTTGAGAGAGGTTAGGTGGTAAAACTTTATCATAAAGGTAGTTGTAAATATCTAAGTACCAAATAGAATGAAGACCAATAATATCACAAATCATAGCAATGGTTGAAGGTTCATGAGCTAGTGCTGATAAATTCTCAACAAGGAATTGATACTCTCTAGCTTTATCTATTTAAAAAATCAGAGAGCCAATAGTATCCATGACATTTGTAGTTTTGTTACTAGCCCTCATTAAGTACTCAATCTAAATATTGGGAATTTTTTGCTTAAGAGTGTCGACCATGGCTTTATATGGAACAAGATTATCATCTTTGGACTGAAAATGATTTGTGACCTAGTTGATGATTAACTGAGAATCATCAAAAAATTGAATATAAGATATATTCAAATTCATTTCTTTTTGACGTCTTGCAATAAGTGTTTCTCACTCGACCATGTTGTTTGTATAAAGAAAGTTGATTCTAAATGATTTAGGGATTAGATACCCTTATGGTGTAATAAATAACAGGCTTGCCCCCAATCCATGTGCAGTGCATGAACCATCAAAGTATAATTTATAGGGCTGCTCCTCAAGGGGTGTGTCCATAATGGTGTTGATGGATTCATCAAGAAATTAGAATTTGAGTGTTTGGATGTCTATGAGAGGTGCTTTAGTAAATTGATCTAGAAGAAGTTATCCTTTAATTTCCTTTTCATTAACATATTTTATTTCAAACTCACTAAGAATCATGATCCGTTTAGCCATTCTACCTTGCAAATATTTTTTATATAGTAGATACTTGATCAGATATACTTTAAAAATTACCATTGTTTTATTATTCAACATTTAATGATGTAGTTTTTGAGCAACAAAAACCATGGCTAGATAAGATTTTTCAATAGGTGCACAGTTATGTTTATATGTAACCAAGGTATGGCTTAAGTATTATACAACATGATCTTCTCCATTGTCATCATGTGGAAACAAGAGTGACCCCAGGGCATGATTAGTAGCTAACAGATATAACAAAAATGGCTTTTTTGGCATAAGCAGTAATAAAATAGGAGGATTAACAAGATAGTCTTTGAGTTTTTTTTTTAAATATTTGGTAGTTATCATCCTAGTGAAATGCAACTCTTTTCTTTAAAATGTGTGTAAATAAATGGCACTTATCTATTAGTTGAGACATGAAGCATTGGATTGACTAGATCTTACCCTATAAACTATGGAGTTGCTTTAAATTGGTTGGTGGTAGCATCTTAGTTATAACATGGATTTTAACTATATTGACTTCCAAACCTCTATGAGACACAATGAAGCCAAGTAATTTTCATAAAGTTACATTGAACACAAATTTACATGGATTTAGTCTAACTTTGTACTCTCATAGTATTTCAATTATCTTATGCAGGACTGTTGGATGATTGACCCTAGTTTTGGATTTTTATAATATGTCATTGACATAGTCTTCAATAATACCATGCATCATATCATGGAATACCATACTCATGGGCCTTTGATATGTAGCTCCATAATTTTTAAGGCTAAATACCATCACTATAGTGGTGAGCATTATTTTATATTGATATTTTATTGTTATTCCGATCTGATTGTATCTTGAAAATACATCCATAAGTTAAATCAATTCATAACCTACCATCGAATTGATGATCATGTCAATATTAGGTAAGGTAAAATCATCTTTAAGATATTATTTTTTGATGTCTCAAAAATTTATACAAATTTTAATCTCTTCAAGATTTTTACTAATATGTACAACATTAGAGATCTATTTAGAGTAGTCAATGGATTAGATACATCTTGTTTCTAAGAGTTTTTACAACTCTTTCTTTACCAATACAACAATGTGAGGATGCATCTTACATAGTTTTTGTTTACCAGTTTCGTATCAAGACTAACCATAAGGTGGTGTAGAACCAAGGTGGGGTCTAGACCTAACATGTTTGAATATGCCCATGAATTTTTTTTAGAAAACTCCCTAAACAATGCTGTAAAGATATCATGTTCCTCCTCAGTGAGAGATGCTCCTAATTTTATACATTTTTTATTTGATGGAGTCTCAATATTTACCTTTGTTGTATCTCGACTAGAAGGTTTGAACCATCTTCTAGGATAGTAGGCAATGACGTGAACTATTAGACTATGTTAGGACTTGCTCTTCAACTTATCCTAGGCATGATGAATATAAATACCCTAATGGAAAATCTAGCCTTGTGATAAAAATAGTCAAAAATTGTTGAAGAATTTGATCAAATACTTGTTGTTGCTAAAAATTGAACTAAGATCCACATGAATGTTTATTATTTGTGGTCTCCTAGGCTATTTCTAAGAAGAATGAACACCCCCATCTAATGTCACTTTAAATATATTTTCACCACTAGACTAGCATTTATCTTTACTTTTTCCTTGGTCAAAATGTGCCTCAAAGAGGCTTTCACCTTGGGACCTCAATGTTTTGCTTATTTATTTGTGGCTAAGGGTGTTCACTCACACTCCAAAATAGGCTACAGGAAGCAATGTGATTGATAACCCTAATTTGTTATCTCCCAACAAAACATTATCTCTAAAGTCCAAGAAGTGACAAAATATCTCATCATTATAGAACTCATCAATCAGTAGACTGGTGTTAGAAATATTATCATTGATGTCAAAGGTCTAGAATTGTTGGTGATAAATGGCGCATTGCATTCAATGGTGCTTTTAATATTCATTTCTTGGATAATGTGTGTTAATATTTATTCAACATTAATAAATATGATTTCAATTGCATATAAATCAAAACAGGGCCCATGGAGAATTCAAAGAGTCATGGGGTAAAAGACAAAAGAGGAATGGGATGCATTTTCTCATGAAGAGTCACCTTGAGGAATTCCAAGAGATACTATGTGAAGGCAAAAGAGGTATGGTGCATTTTTCCATGAAGGGACACTTTGAGGAATATAAAAAGTTACCAAGATAAAGACAAAAGAGGAAAAGATGCTTTTTTCTTATGAAGGGTCACCATATGAATTTTCAAATGGAAGGATATGAAGGGTCATACAAGTTTGGTGATAGTTTCCATGTGGATTTTAGGGTCACAAAGGGTGAATGCCAAAGGTCATTTCAAACACTATAAATAAAGACTTGAGAAGCTATTTATAATATGCAAGAGAGTAAATTGTTTGTATTTGTTTTCAAATAGATAAAAGTAGGAGATATTGTACATTTATATCATTTTTTGAGTGAGCAACATTGAGAGATAGTTGTGTTTTATACACAAGAGGGGTGAGTGCTCCTTTGGGTTGGTGCTCATGAATCTTTATAAGGGATTGGTGATCCTATGGGTTGGGGCTCACAAATAGTTATTATGTTCATGCACAATAAAGAGGTTGGTGCTCTTGCAACTTGGTACTTATGAACTATGTATTTTGATTTGGTGCTCATTCATGTACTTGAAGTTATTCTATGTGGTTTTTCTCACTTTGGGTTTCTACGTAAAAATTTGGTGTCTTTCTATCTCTATCTTATGTGGTAAACATTATTATTTCAGTTTTATTGCATATCATTAATGTATGATTGAGTGGTTAAAGAAATTAAATTAGATTAAGTAAAAGATATATAATATACTGATTATATCCCCCTTTTCAATATATTTCATGCTTAACAATTGGTACCAGATTAGGTTCATTTTGAAAAAGTTTTATATCTTGAATGTAGATCGGGAAAGCATGATGTCTGGATCAGATGAAAGATTTTATACAAATAAGGCACCTTTGATTGATTGGATGAATTAAGTTTTTTGGAGCATAAGGATAATGACTTATTTGATGGCCCTTGGATTCAACATATGACAAGTAGTGGTGGAGGAATATGAAGAGCCACATATACTTGTAACTACTCTAACAAATAAGAAGGTAATTGAAAATAATGCTAAAGATTTAAATGCTATTTTATGTGGTTTATGTGAATTAGAATTTGTTAAAGTTATGCAACGTAAATTTGCTCATGAAACTTAGATAAAACTTAAGAATATTTACGAAGGTGATTGGAAAAGTTAATCAAGATAAGCTTCAGAGTTTTAGATGATAATTTGAGAGTTTAAAGATGGAAGAAGAAGAAGAAAATATAACTAGTTATCTCTTGCAGGTTGATCAAATAATCAATTAGATTCAAGGTCTTGGAGAAAATTTAGAAGAATCAATTGTGATTCAAAAACTTTTGAGATCTCTACCATTGAGATATGATAAAAAATCTTTGGCAATTAAAGAGATGAATAATTTAGCCAAGCTAAAGATGGATGAGTTTCATGGTATTCTTATGACATATGGGATGTAGACTGAACAAAATAAACCTTCAAAGAGAGAAGCAATTTTCAAGCCATCAAATAAAGAGAAGGATAAAATTCAAGAATTAAGTGATAATTATAGTGATGATGAGGATGACAATGGAACTCTATTCATTCGCAAGCTGAAAAAGAGCACAGATAAATATCAAGGAAAATTACCTTTTAAATGTTTTGATTGTGGAAGGATTGGACATTTTGTAGCTAAGTACCCAAATAAGGGTAATGATGAAAATTAATAAGGAAAGCCTATATACAATAAGAAATTCAAAGGCAAATTCAAAAAGGGATTTGAGAAGAAGAGTTTGTATTGTAAACATCCTAGCTCAATCGAATATAGTGGAATCAGTGACTAAGAAGAAGAAGAGATTCTATTTATGGATAAATATGAAGTGCCTCCACAAACAAAATTGTAGATGATCAAGAAGAAGAATAAGATGAAGTTGAAGTGAATCTGGAAGGATAACTCAGTTGTGCATTAGAATATTTAAAAGCTCTTGAAAAGAATAAACAAAGATTAAAGCTCCAAATTAATAAAAATGAAAAAGAGTCAAAGGAAATTATTGAACATCTACAAGCACACTTTAAAGAAGCCAAGAGGAATGAAGAAGATCTAATGTCATAGTTTAAAATAGTAAGTAAATAATGTAAAAAGTATATTATTGAAATTTCTTATTTAAAATTAAATCTTGAGAAAAAAAATAAAGTAATCAATGATAGAGTAGCCAATGATTCAAAATTTAAGAATAACACTAATATGTTGAATAAGATATTATAAAATCAAAGTTCAATGTTAGATAAGATAGGTATTGGATTTGAAAAAGAGAAATAGGAGGTCACTACTTTCATAGACAAGGAATAATGAAAGAGCTATGTTGAATCTCTTATAAGAAAAGAAATAAAAAGGGAATAAGTTAAGAATACAAACAACATCTCAAACAAAGAAGGATAGAGGGAACAAAATTAAAGAAGGCAATCAGGTCAGAGATACACAAATATGTCTTATTTTTATGGTTACTATTTTTATTGTAATGGAAATGGTCATAAGAAATTAGAATGTCTAAAAAGAGCTAACAATTTTAGAAATAAAGAGAAATAAAGTCATGCAGAGTCAAGTAGAAGCCACAACTCTTTTGCTCCTCTATCAAGCTTTAATGAAGAGGCCATAATATGTTACAAATGTAACAAGTTAAAACACATAGCCTAGTACTGTAGAAGGTTGTTTTAGTCATTCAAGAAGGACCATAATTTCAAAACTCCATTCATCAAGAAGAATGTTTAGATAGGTTCATGATAAAAGAAACAACCTAAAAAATGGATGTTGATACATATTGCTTTGCATGTAATAAATGAAGAAAAGCCATGGTTCATTGATAGTATATGTTCAAGCCATATGATAGGAGACAAGAAAAAGTTCATAACCTTGAATAATATCAATGGTGGCACAGTAAATTTAGAGACAATTCTATTGCCAGAATTGCTAGAAAAGGTATACAAAGTTTAAATAATGGTAGAACTAAAATTGAAACTATTTTTTATGTAGGTCTTATGCATAATATTTTGAGTGTAATTAAAATGTGTGATTAGGGAAATACACTAAAGTTTTATGTAGAATGTTTTAAAATTAGAAAAAAAATATTCAGTTATGTTGGTTCCAGATGCTCAGAGAATAGGAAATAATTTGTATATGATATCAGACATCAAAAGTCAAAAATGTTTTTTGACCCAGATTGAAGAAAGTTTGATATGGCACAAGAGAATGGGGCACATAATGTTTAACAATATTTTTAACATTAGCAAGAAGAAAGTAGTAAAAAATCTTCCAAAGATTACAAAGCCATCTGACATGCTTTATGAACCTTGGCAGCATGGGAAGTAGGCTAGAAGGTGGTTCAAAACAAAAGCATACTCAACTACTCAGATGCTAGATCTTGTTCACACTGATCTTTTTGGACCTATGAGAACCTAAAGTACTAAAGGTGAGAAATATTTCAAGTTTATTATTGATGATTTTTCACATATGACTTGGGTAACGTTTTTGAAGAAAAAATTTAAAGCTTTCAGACATTTCTAAACATTCAAAGCATTAGTTGAGAATGAAACTAGTTTGAAGATTAAGTGTCTGAGATCAGATCAAAGAGGAGAATTAATTTCAGATCAATTTATTGAGTTTTGTGAAGACCATTAAATAAAGAAAAATTATTCAACAGCCAAAACTTCACAACAAAATAGAGTCACTGAATGGGAAAATAGAACTGTTCAGGAGATGGTGAGGATAATGCTAAATAAATCAAAGATAAAAAGTAAATTTTGGAGAGAGGCAATTGATATAGTATTGTATATTTAGAATAGAACATTATTGACAGTCAATAGTGACAAGACTCCTTATGAGCTATGGAAAGACAAACTAGCAACAGTTGATTATTTCAGAGTTTTCAATAGTAGATGCTTCATAAAAAGAATAGATGAAAAACTTGGTAAGTTTGAGTTCAGAGTAGATGAAGGTATATTTATTGCTTATTCTTTCAAAATTAAATCTTATAAATATCATAAAAAAATAACTATAATTTTTTTTGAAGGTGCAAGTGTCAAAATAGAAGATGGAACACAAAGATTAGTGATCTAATAGACATTCCTAAAATAATTGAAGAGGAAGGTTTTGAAGAATCAAACAAAGATGAGAAGGAGAAATAGAGAACCAAAACTCCACCCAAATATGTTTAGAGAAATCATAATGAAAGTGACATCATCAGGGACATAAATGAATTAATTCATACTAGAAGAATGATGGTAAGTGAATCTATGCAAGTTAATTTTTGTTTTTTATCCAAAATTCAGCCTAGAACTTTTCTAGAAGATAGACATGATAAGCATTGGGTTAAGGCTATGGATGAGGAATTAAATCAGATAGAAAACAATGATACCTAGGAATTAGTGCCTAAACCAAAATATCACAATGTGATAGGAAGAAAATGAGTTTATAGAAATAAGTTGAATGAAAATGTAGAAGTGACTATAAATAAAGCAAGATTAGTATGTAAAGGGTATGCTCAGATTGAGAGAATAGATTTTGAAGAAACTTTTGCACTAGTGGCAAGGTTAAAGGATATTATAATTTTTCTTGCATATGCAGTGTCTAAAAATTTCAAAGTGTTTTAGATGGATGTCAAATCTGCATTCCTGAATAGGAATCTAGAAGAAGAGGTCTAGATTGAGCAGCTTGAGGGATTTATTCTCTCAAATATTAGTAGCCATATATGCACATCGAATAAACCATTGTATTTATTGAAATAAGATCCCAAACCTTTGTATGAAAGACTTGATAAGTACTTATAGGATCAAACTTTCAAGAGAGGATTTGTTGATAGTAATCTCTACATCAAAATAGAAGGTGAGCATCAATTCATTATTATGGTATATGTTGATGATATCATTTGTGGAGGAAATATCGAAAAGATAACAAAAGAATTTTATGATAATATGTAAAAATAATTTGAGATGTTTATGCTAGTAGATTTGTCATTTTTCTTAGGATTGTAAATATTTTAGTCAGATAAAAGATTTTTCATATCTCAAAATAAATATACCTAAGAAATGTTGAAGAAATTTACTTTTGAAGATTGTGCACCAGTTGGAACACTAATTTTTATGGAAAATAAGATAAGGATGAATATTCAACTATTACAAATGAATCTTTGTATAGATCTATGATTGGTAGTTTTTTATATTTGATAGCATCGAGGCCAGACATCATGCATGTAGTAGGTATGGTTGCAAGATATTATTCATCACCAAATGATAGTCATGTTCAATTCATGAAGAGAATATTTGGATATATCAAGGGGACATTGGATTATGGATTATGGTATCCCGCAAGTAGAGATTTCACTTTGGTTATTTATACAGATTTAGATTGGGTAAGGTGCTTGGATGTTAGAAAAATTACAAGTGGAGGAGCTTTCTTTCTTGGTGATAGCCTAGTATCATGGCTAAGTAAGAAGCAAAATTTAGTATCGCTTTCTATATCTGAAGCAAAATATATTGTAGTAGTATTGTGTTGGTCTCAGGTGCTTTAGATGAATCAAAATTTTGAAGATATCAATGTAAAGTATGATGAACCTATTTCTATTTTTTGTGATAACACAAGTACTATAAATATTTTTTAGAATATAGTGATGCATTTAAAAACAAAACATATTATCATTAAATATCACTTTTTGAGAGATCAAGTTGTAGATCAACAAGTTAAGATGGAGTATATCAGTACTACAAATCAGATTATAGATATTTTCACAAAGGCACTACCAAAAGACACATTTGAGTATCTTTAAGAGAAGTTAAGATTAATTTATTTTACTTCCTACCATTGAGGTTTGGTATTAGATGAGGGGGAGTTAATTGTGAGCTTCAAGTAGACCCTTTACCATTGATGTTAAAGGGGGAGAATACTAGGTATAGGTATAGGTGTAAAAATAAGTATAGGGAATAGATTCAAGTTGATACAGTAAGGGGGCATTACTATATGTTTTTTAGATGGTAGTATGTGTAGGTTTAAGGATGTGACAGTTTCAGTTTGAGGTTTCCATCAATGACAAAGGGGGAGATTATTGGAAATATTGTCATTGATGTCAAAGGCCTAGCATTATTTGTGATAAAGGCCCCATTGCATTTAATGGTTTTTTAATAATTATTTCTTGGCTAATGGGTGTTAATATTTATTTAATATTAATAAATATATTTTTTATTACATATAAGTCAAAAGAGGGCTCATGGAGAAGTCAAAGAGTCATTGGGTAAAAGATGAAAGAGGAATGGGATGTGTTTTCTCACGAAGAGTCACCTTGAGGAATTCCAACAGTCACCATGTGAAGACAAAAGATGTATGGCATATTTTTCCATGAAAGAACACTTTGAGGAATATGAAAAGTCACTAAGATAAATACAAAAGGGGAAGGATGATTTTTGCTTATGAAGGGTCACCAAATGAATTTTCAAAAGCAACGGTATGAAGGGTCATACAAGTTTTGTGCCATTTTCCATGAGGATTGAAGGGTCCCAAAGGGTGAATCCCAAAGGTCATTTGAAAAGCTATAAATAAAGGCTTGAGAAGCTAGTTGTAAAATGAAAGAGAGTGCATGGTTTATATTTGTTTTCTAAGAGAGAAAAGTGGGAGATATTGTAAGCTTATATCATTTGTTGAGTAAGCAATATTGAGACATAGTTATGTTTTGTACACAAGAGGGGTTGATGCTCCTATGAGTTGGTGCTCACAAATAGTTGATGTGTTGGTACTCGGCAAAGGGGTTGGTACTATTGTAACCTAGTTCTTGTGAAGTTTTTATTTTGAGTTGGTGTTCATTCCTATACTTGAGATTATTCTCCATAGTTTTTCTCACTTTCATTTTCCACATAGAAATATAGGATCTCTCTCTCTCTCTCTCTCTCTCTCTCTCTCTCTCTCTCTCTCTCTCTCTCTCTCTCTCTCTCTCTCTCTCTCTTTCTCTCTCTCTCATGTGGTGAAAATTATTATCCCAATTTTTGTGCATATCTTAAATGTATGATTGAGTGGTTAAATAAAATAAATCATATTAAGTAAAAGATATATAATATACATATTCACCCCACCCTCTCAATATATTTCATGCTTAACAACTAGATTCTTGTTGGTCTTAATCTACCAATTGGAGATAATATAATGGAAATGGATTATGATGAATGGCTAGGGTAAGGGTACAAATGAAATTATTATCAAATATGTTGGTTTTAGTTAAGTTATAAAATATAAGGCTATGATCAGACTATGCTTCACTACCAGTATTATCATCACTAGTCATTGGTGATGGAGTTTGAATAAAATATGTGAGGTCATCCCTGGGCAGTTTAAATCCAAGTCCATAAGGTCTTTCATTATTAGTCATAGAAATCAGCTCGATGGTTTCATGTTGATTTAGTCTAAGGCCTCTTCCTTTATATTTTTGATTATCCATAGTTATATTAGGAATATGATACTTTCCAATTTTATAAAAATTAGTTTGGTTGTCATTGTATAACCATGATTCTTCTCCTCCAAGAGGGTCATGTTCTAGACTAGATGATGGAACAAATGTGGCCAATCCCTTAACTTTGTTCTTTTTCTATCAATGCATATGTGGGGTGGCTTTAGGTCACCCAAAGGTTTTCATATTCTAAAGAAGATTAGCGATATGAAATGTATCATGAGTCACATATTATCCTGATCTATTAAATAAAATGGTGAAATGATTTGAAGCTTCAGGGGGAAGCATGTGGGAAAGGGAATCCAAGGTATTAGGATCAATGCCATTATTTGGTGGAGGATTAATAAGTATGGCCTTTACTTTCACTTTTTGGATTCATATCATACTAATAATTATAGATTTGAAATTTGACCTCAAGATGCTTGTAATGTTCATATGGGTGTAAATATCTTAGAATATTCACTTCTTTCCCTGAGTGGAAAAACTTGATATTTTGGTATAGTGTTGAGGAGACTGCATGAATCTCATGTAACCAAGGCCTTTCTAGAAACATGGTGTGTGATAACTAAGGATCCAACACATGGAAAAGTGTATCATGGGTTAAAGGCCCAATGATAACTGGAAAACTAATGGTGCCTTGAGATTCTCTTTCCTGAATATCATAAGTTTTGACGGTTATTATTTTTGGCTAGAGATCTACCATTATGTACCCAAAAATCTTGATGAGCTTTAGAGACACTATGTTGATTCTATATGAATTTTCAATAAGGAAACATTTCATTTTATGCCATATTTTATAAACTTCTATGTGTAAGAGATTGTTATGGAGCGGGACAAGGGAAGACATATCACTTTGGTTGAATGTGACTTGTTGGATTAGAGCTAGGTGTCCAACCAAAGCTTGAAATTTATCAAGGGATATGTCACTAAAAAAATAAGATTAGATCAAAAAATCATTCAATATATATTGATGGATTATTGACATTAGCAAGAAATCCAAGATAGAAATTTATGCTAGTGTCTTTTGCAATTATTCCACAATATCAAATTTTTTTGTCTTGGTTAGTAGTGAATGTTTATTTTAAGGTTGAACAGTTGGTTGGATGACAGGTAAAGTGGTGGATGGTTTTGGGCTTATCATAGTAATCTTTTACCTTCAAGTTTTTATTACACAGTCGGGATTAAATACTAGACCATTATTGTTGACCAATGTTAGGAATGACATGGGACCAAATAGGATAAGTCTCAGTTGCCAGTGCACTTTCATGTAGTCACATGGCAAGGATAAGTTATTATTATAAAATCCAAAAATTGATGTCCTATTTTATTGGTTTGCATGTATGGACTCCCATGTCAAAAAAAGAGTATCCATGTGATTTGGCTGAATATTATTGTTTAACAATGGTCTAGGATGATTAGTTCTTGTTCTAGGATTAATGGAGATGGTATTAATGCTATCCCCTAAAATATGACCTCCAACCCTATTTTAGTCATGTACAACTACATGGTAGGTTTATTGGTTGTTACTATTTTGACATTGGTTTGTCCATTATTCTATCATTGTGGGTTCTATTGCTGATTTATTGATTCTTCTGGTTCAACCTTTGATTTTGATACTATTGATTTTATTACTACACTAGCTATTATTATTTTTATTGATTCTTCTATTGTTATTGATTATTATGTCAAAAAAGGGGTTTTGATAAAAAATATAAGCACCATTATCCAATTTTATCTCCCAATTCTCCAACATATTCTTGATTAAATGTGTGATTTGGACACATCTTCATAGATTATGCCCATTGACCTGATGATAATAATAGAATTCATTTTCAAAATACCAATCAGGATAAGGAGTACTTTGTAGATAATGTTTTAGTATGGGCCAAATAATAATATTAGCAGTAGTAAGATTACAAATATAGACTCAATAGGTTATCATAGGTCACTAAAGACATGATGTGCATGGATGATTCTTATAGGAGGGGTTTGCAATGGTAAAGGCTACTGTATTTATTGTATAGGTCTCAGTTGTTGCACTTGTGGCATTGGTTGGAGAGGTTGTTGTGTAGGATTAAGTTCAAAAGGTGGTGTAGATGATGTCTACATAGTTTAGACATGACAAGATTTGGTTATTCCATTTCCCATAACATTCCAATTATGATTGAATTACTTTAGTCTTTTATGATTATTGGCATGTTCCAGTTGTGATGCTTGTGCTTCAATGGGATGTTGGTCATTTCCCTGATTGGTAACTTAATTTTGATTAGTTGAATTAAGCTTGATGACACTTTTATTATGAGTTCCCTCTCAATGAATAAATATTTGTTAATGACTTCCTTGAAAGTATGTGCACATTGTATTTCTAAATGGTAAGCTATATCACTTTGTAAATTTTTAGTAAACACAATAAATAATTGTTTATCTAGTAAAATATGGATTAAATGGCTTGCAAGGGCTCTCCATCACTATAAATAACTCACAAAACTCTCCCCAGCATTTTACTTTGCTTGTGTCAAGTCTACTAATGAAATCTCATGTTCGAGATTATAGGAAAAGTGTTGTAAAAACTTATCAAAAAGATCATCAAAATATACTACTAAGTTTTTGGGAAATCTCATGTTCAATTTTGGGTTGGTGATAAGGGATTAATTTGGGGTATTTTGTGGTTGGAATGGAGGGATATAATTATATTGTGCTCGTTGTGGTTTAGAAGGGATATGTTATTGACTAATTGAACGTTGCTATTGAGTGGGATCTTATGGACCAAGACCTTGTCTCTAGATTTGTGGAACATTTTCAACCAATGGTTGTCTATAAGGTACTTGAGAAACATGAGGACATCTTTGTTATATTAATCCTTATGAGGAAGTGAAAGTAGGTTGTAGATTTGGCATCTATCATTAACCAATATTTACACATTGTTGATTGGTAATTGATTCATTTTGGATTGGCATATTATTATGTGACTAAAGAGGTATGTTCATCATTTCTTGGTGAAGTGAAACATTTGTTCCCCTGATTAAGGTGGTAATGTATTTGTCCTTTATTATGCTGATACACTAGATTATGCCTATTTTTTTGGAATAATATTAATTATTTTTTGAGGAGTAGGATTCATGACATTCTATTATTGGGGCATGATATTGACCATTGTTTGACTACCTAATATCATAGGTTGCACACTTGAAAAGTTAGTTTGTTGAGGTCAGGGTGTAGAAACCCCCACTCCCTGGTATGATGACCTATTCATAGGATTAACTATAGGCACATGTTTTTGGCTAACTATTTGTGCATTAGTATCACTTTGATTGAGAGTAGATGTTATTTCCACATTATCTACTATTTTTTTCTCACTATTGAATGTAGAGGCCAAAGATACTTCTTCACTAATGGGCATATGCATCAAGTTATCTATTGAAACAATTTGTATGAATGGATCAGAATTTGGATTCACTTGTCTAGTTAACTCTATCAGCACTCCTACTAAAGGAACTAGGTTGATGAGAGGGTTACTTACCGTGTTCATCTGATTGAAATCATGTGTTATATTTAGATATTTTTGATATGATATCTAGAATTCATTAAAGTGTTCTTTCATGTTATTTTTTCCTCGATCAGATATATTAGGATCTTGGTACATTGTTTAGACTAGAGCCATAGGATTTCTAGAAGAAGCCTATTGATCGTAAATGATATTGTGGTGTAATCTTACTAGACTTGGTAAAATTTCATGGGATAAGTCTATTCGAACTTGGCCCCTACTTCTATGGCTTTAACAAAGATCTCATCTTTCTTATCTAACAAATGTCACTCAAACAAAAATGGATCATACCTAGAATCCGTATTAGTAGAATATGACTATTAGAGAACTAGCTCATCCACTATTCGTATTATAGCTAGATATTGTGTGGTTTGCTCTTGTTCTTGGTATGAATAAGACAATGTGTTAAACAAATAACTAGCCAATGGATCTTGGCTTTGTGCCCCTAATTGAGTATTGTAAGAGAAATAAAAATCCATCTCATAAGAAATATTATCCACATATGGGTATTTTACCATTTCTTGTTGTGTAACTATATAACTAATCCTTGGATTGCACATGAGTCTAGTATGAGTATAGGAATACATGTTGTGATCCATAGTTAATACTTTACAATATAAGTTCAAAGAGTTATACAAACTCTAAAAGGGATAGAATCTAAAACAAATGATGCCTTCAACTTGGTCTACATTTGTCAAAAGGATCAAAAGGTTTATGCAAAGATTTTTGAGGAAACAAGCTAGCATAAAATATCTAATGTTTCATCATTCACACAAAGGTAATCAATTAAATTGAACAAAAATCAAAATTCCAAACTCTAAGGTCGAAGTGTTTCAAATCAGTCTAATCTAGGACTTTAAAAGTTGC
Source organism: Torreya grandis (assembly GCA_037957365.1). Classification (NCBI taxonomy): domain Eukaryota; kingdom Viridiplantae; phylum Streptophyta; class Pinopsida; order Cupressales; family Taxaceae; genus Torreya; species Torreya grandis. Next base: position 2,851,256 of record JARHVA010001767.1, on the reverse strand, counting down.
TAGGTCTTTTGGCCAAATGCAACATCAAAAGCTAAGCTAAAAAAAGGCATGTGCTAGGACTTTTGGCCAAATGGCATCAAAATCTAGACTTTAAAATTGACAATTTTTTAAATCTAATAGACTTGAAACACTTCTAACAAGCACTAGGCATTTGGTTCTTAGTCATAAACTTGATCAACTAGGTATAATGTATGAAACAAAAGGCACTTTTATCAATAGAGTTTTTCTCATAAATAATGGTATAAAACTTGGGTTTTTTTTGACAAATAATCTAGACAAAGGTGAACATTATAACCATGCTTTAGACAAAGGATCATAAAAGTACACTTGGATTGGCCTAAAAACATAGGAACATATTTGAAATTATATGCAAAAGGGTGTAAGAAATAATTTTTAGAATGTTTTGGGTAGTGTAATGATGCTATGCTACCCTAAAAGGTGTGATAAAAAGGTTTGTTTCAAAAACTCTCTAAGACAAAGATGCTTTCTCACAATTTTGATAGCATAACACTACCTTCTTTGACTCAAAATGTGGTGGTTCATAGACTCAAAGTGTAAGTGTTTAGCATAAAATGGATTAAGTCTATTAAGTGATAATAATTATTATGAGTCTCAAATAGCCTGCAACTCAAATTAGAAATTAAACATAAGTTCCCTCAAGTTTAGTGTAAATGGTGAACCCACTTAACACATCAACCCTATGAATTTGTAAAGGTGTAATTCTAAATTTGGATTATAAGTGAAATACTTTTAAAAACATTGGTAAAGGTTTAGACTCAATTGAGTAGCATAACTACACCCAAGTGGATGGTATGACACTCAAGCTTTTGATGAGCTTTTTAAACAAGGCAAATTGATGATCTCATGTGGGCAACATAAAGCCTCTTTATTCAAAAGAGAATTTGGACTATGTGTTTGGTTTGGATTATTTTTCACACCAAGTTTTGTCTCTAAACAGGACTTTAAACTAGGACAAGACTAACAAATTAATTGTTCATGGATCCTAAACTGACAAGATTGCTTAGTATTGTTGAAATCCATCAATATACATCATTTGAGAGGATTTTAAGTGTTCAAACAAAATTAGATACACATTATATAGTAGGGTTTTTATGCCCCCCTTCTCTCAAATGATATTATTATGACATGGACCTTGAGGTGTACCTTGTACCAACAATGCTTCTATGGCAAGTAGGGATTTGTCTAAAATCTAACAAGTTTCTAAACAATTTGTGGGAATCAATTACATAATGACTTTCATGCCAAACAATATGAAATAAAAGCATGGATTTTGGCTTTATATCACTTAGCTTATTGTAAAAAGGTTTAATCCTTTTTGCAACTACTACATGTTATTGTTTGCTCAATGTAGTACAATGTCCAAAGTACCACTACGTTATGTGTATAACTCCAAAGGAGCCACATGAAGTCAATGATGGGAGATGAAATCATGGGTCAAATATTCCCTAAATAAATTGTGAGAGGTGATGACTTCCCCCTCAAAAGATAGGATATATAAATAAATAAAGCATGAAAGTAGAAAGAGTTTAAGGTCATTTTCAAGGTCACCCAGTCTTTGATGAATTCTTGGGGAGTGCTTTAGATGACTTTCTTTCTAAGCCTTAGACTAGGCTACTTGCAATAGGAATGGAGCTTTTGATTCCAAGGGTTCCCTATAAGGGACAAATGAAAGAGCATACATGCAGCATACTCTTTTTTCCAAACAAAAATTTGATTACACAACTATTTCAAAAATGAATTGACAAGTGTGTTCAATTTCAAACCCAAAATGAAATATTTCATGGTGCTCATTTGACCCCTTGGTCTTAGTTACAAATTTTGAAAAGATTCCCCAAAAACATCCAAATTATTTGTTAACCCTAAAACAAGGTTCCTAATTGATTTTTAAACATGCAAAGGTGATTTAAAACGTGTTTTGAAAAAAATATCAAGCTTGGTCCTATAGTAAAATTGTTTACATATCCTTTGGATTTGAAGTTATTTTTATCTTAGAAAAATGAACTTTGAAAAAGTAGCTCTTAGGTCTGTGTTTTTAAAAAAACATAATGACCAACATCGATTATTACCATCGACATTAGTTACTCTAGATAACCGAGACCTAACCAATGTCACTTTTTCTGATCGAGTCAGTTAAGACAAGTAATCGATGTTGGTATTTCTTGTTGAAATTGGTTACTATGTAAAACTGTGATAGCTATAAATGGCAAAATAAAGTTATAAAGTCAATTTTCAAGAGTTTGAAAAGCTTAAATAAATATTTTAGAGTTGTAAAAAGATATCCTTCATGTGTAGGATGCATCTTGTCCCACCGAGCATGCCATTATGTGATCTAGGAGTTTGACTCAAGAGATGATGGTTAGTATGGTGTTAGTTTCAAAATAAAAACAAAATGAAATAAACACACTAATAGCAAAACATTTTTAGGCCTAGACACTAGGGAGTGCTTAGTTAACAAAAAAAAAAACTACAAACACAACTTAAAAAATAAGGAATAAAATAGAAGAATTCCTTCACCTTCCTTGGATGTTCCAAATTCCTTTGCAGTGTTGGCTTGCTTGGCTTATGCTCATGAAGTCCTTGGGAATTGAAGTTTGGCTTCCTCCATCTCTTCTTGGCACCATTGGCTTGTGGCCTGGGTTGGCTTGGAATAAATTTGGCATGGTAACACTAGTTTCAATGACTCCATGAAGATATTTATGAACTATAAATTTGCATCAAAATAGCTTAAAAATGATGTTGTGAGGCCTCCTATTTATAATTTTATTTATTTGATCATAATCAACCTCAACCATCCATCTCAAGATTGAGATGTATGGTTGAGGAATAATTTAATTATTGGAATTAAGTTTATAATTATCCTCATCATGACATTAGAAGAAATGAAAATTAAGAGGCATGGAGGGCATCATGGAAGGCATTGATGAGGCATGGGGGACATGAATCTTGATATTTGTGGCATTTATGCCCTAGGGATGTCTTCCCAGGAAATGAGGTCACTTGATGATGTAGATATTCAATATTCATTTCTAAAATTAATTATTCAACAAGTTTCCATGAAATTTTTTATTATGCCTCGATTTGGCTTAATTAGATATTAAGCATGGTTAAGCACATTATGAACAAATTACCCAAATTGATTAGAATGCATTGTTATTGGTCTTCAATTTGACTAGTTTGGAATTGGAAAGCACTGTCAGATTCATTAGAACCATATTCCTATTTAAGATGTTACCAATAAAAAATAACAAAGGCACACATCTTGTGTATAATATTTGATAGGAAAGAGCAATCTAAAGCATGCAGGTGCAAATTTGTTATTTTGACTCAAAATGAACTGATCAAAGTTAGCTAGCCCATAAATTGCATTGTCTCATTTAGAGGTACTTTAGAAAAAATTGGAACTTGAATATGTCATTTTCACATCATTTAACATGTTTTAGTGTTTTTAGGCCAAATAGTAGCTTTTAGGTGGAAATTGGATAAAACCCTGATTGGGCGTTATTGGCGGCCAATTTTAGGTGTCTATAGCTATCTTTGGACCTACAATTATTGAAAATATGCTTTTGTCTAGGGATATTTGAATATAAAATAAATATTGTGAGTTCTTCTTCTTATATTCCTTCTTGGCTTACCCATCATTAGTTGGAATAGTGGCCCAATCAGTTGGTTCATCATAACCAATTTCTAAAATTTCTCATAACTCTTTTTCTATCAAATGTATTATCATCTTGATGCTTCAATAATCATAATCACTACCACTAAATTATAGAATAATAAAACTATTAGAGTTTAACATGATCAATTTTTAGGAAGAACTAAAACAAAAGAAATCCACTTAAATCAAGTTTTAATACCAATAAAAGATTTTTAAATATATATAAATAAAGCACTAGACAAAAAAATAGAAAATAAGAGACTCACAACCAAATATATGTAGTATGCATAACCAAAATAAGTTTAGAATAGACAGAATAAAAATTACTTATTCAAATTACTTGAATCATTCTCTATTATAATAAAGATCAATTACAATTTATGTATTTAATTGCATGTGAACATGCTTTTATAATCAATAAATAAAACATTCTAAATTTATTTAAATAATAAAATAATTTGCTTAAAATATAAACTAAAGTTATATCCAACCTTTTTAAGCCTTTATTGTTCTAAAAAGAGATTATGTAGGTATTAAATAAATTGCATGGTCTTTTGCATGATGCTATATGTTGTATAACTAGGAATCAATAATAATTAACCAATAAGTATTAGCCTTTTTTATCAAATCAATTTACCATTCAATGTTATTTTCTTCATTAAAACTAAAACACAATAATACTTTTGGATTTGAAATAGAAAACTATAGTTGTGAGATTCTTTACAAGAAGGAAATTCAAAGGATTAAAGTTGTTAATCTAGATATGATTAAATGGAAATATTTGATTACAAATACCAAAAATGTGTGGATAAATATAAACACTTAATAAGGTAGGTTGTTTCTTTTTTTTGGTCTTATTATTTCTTCCAACTTATGTTATTTCATTTTTCATCAAAGGGATCTTTTTCCTTATATTCTCATTGGACTAGCTCCAGAGAATGAGAACCAAGCTTAAACATGAGGTAATTCTTATTTTTATATTTTCAAATGCTTTTTCTGGTGAGATTATGATGTGTGTAAATTGAAGATTAAAACATTATAATTCAATAACTATTTATAAATTTACACAAATAAATATTTTAAAATAGTAAATATATAAAAAATATCATATTTCAATTTAGTATTTATAAATTCACACAAATAAATACATACAATTATTAGATATAAAAACAATTTAACTTGACTGCCTCAAAGGGAGGGAAAGATTGCACACCCTTCAATGTCAAAAATAAATTAATCTTTTATATAAAATTCTTTTAGCTAGGCAACTAGAACAAAAGATGATCTAATTCACATAAAGTAAATTAATATATTTTTATTAATCCATAGGCTTATAGAGTGGACAAGGCCCTAAGATTCATCTCACAAAGAGATAAAATGGAGTATTACATTAAAAATAGTTTGGTTTTCAATAGTGATCATTTGAGGGAAGTGGTTTAGTGTCCAAACGAATGCAAACCATTGCTCAAAAGTGATGATCAACCTTATTTAGGACACACAACAAGAGTTGATTTAATCATGTCCAATACTATTCCATGACTATGTGCAAGGGCCTAATGATATGTGCCGCAATCATGTTAACTAGTAACTTAGCACTACTTTTAATTTTAGTGGGTTCTACTAGAGGTGTAATCTTACGGAAATGAGAAGTAGCCTCAAAATTTAGCCAAGGAGTCCACTCGAAGTTTGGTTTATACTGGCTGAGAAGCTTAGGATGCATCTTTAGGAATCTCATGGGATGGGATTATTGGATTTGGGGATTGAATGTATTAACCATGGAGAGGAGAAAACCACCTATTCAAACTGAAAGATCTAGGGAAAGTTCCCTGGTTATGGTTGTAGGAGTGTCGGTGTTGTCTTCCTCCTTTATTCTATAGAAATAGACTTAGAAATATAAAATTACCTCAAACTAAGGTATATGTAATAGTGGATCTTATCACAAAAGAGATAAAGTGCCTTGCCATTAAATCAACACCTCCACCCCACATTAAACTTTACTCAAAATAGAATTCACACAAAACATTGTTGGTGAGGTTAGGTTAAATTTATAGTGAAATGGCAATAGAATTAAAATTGAAGGGCACTATCTAAGGAGTGGCCCATTTAATAATAACATTGGAGAGTTTTTAGGTGAGATTTATGGGTCCCATGAGGTTTTGAGATAGTTCCAAATTTCGAGCCAACTGGAAAGAGGGCCCATGCTTGTATTTTGTTTTTAACCAATTCACCATCAACATGATAAATATTTGTTGTCTAGAATCACTTAAGTGTATTTCATTATCCAAAGGCTTATACATTAGGGCAAAGTCCTAAGATTCATCGTATAAGAGACAAAAAGAAATAATATGTCATTTTCCTCATTCCACTACTAACAAGTGGTTTACAGTCTACTAGTTTCATAAGGTTGGTCCATTAATTTGTGTTAAGGGAAAATTCATCATGTTAGGTTCAAATCATAAGGGGACTTAACAAATTTAAAATAGGCTTGTTAAGGGGGTTTAACAACTTAAATAGTAACTTATTTTTAGGGTTAATCTAATAATGGATTATGGTATGGTCGTATGATGGTCAAGGGGACCTATTAGATCTATCTGATTTTTTTAAGGAGCTATTAAATTCTGACTTCCACATTCAAATAAAGGATTTATATTTATCAATTCACAAAACTCATCTAAATAATTGATTGGTTATTTATTATATATAAAGAGAAAAATCATATTTTATTTTTACTATTAGAATACTAAAACCATGTTGAGTAGTTTCATCAATGGTATCTAGGTTTCTATGGAGGGTGGTTTATGAGTTTTTGTAAATGGTTTTGGCCCTATGATTTAATTGAACTAAAATAGTCTATGTACACATACATTTTTCATTATCCTATATGGCACACCTTATAATCAATAATTAGCAGCCTTGTCACGGCCTGTATATCTTATGTGTGAGCTTCACAATATTTAGATAACCCATATAGCTTCATTATGGCCATCTAAGGAACTTCTCTATGGCTCACATAACCATTGGGTTGCCATAATTGCCATGGTTTTTATCTATGATGAATTAGATTATGATTTTAGTTTTAGGATTTAGGTTTGATATTAAGTTTTATGTGGCTTTATTTTTTATATATTAATAGTTCCTTATTTTGGGTTATTAAGAGTGGTTTTGATTTATTAACACATGGTTTTTTATGATATTATTATGTATTTTTAGGTTTTAATGTTTTTAAATTGTAAATTTAGATTAGTTTAGTTTTTTAAGGTTATGTTCTAGTTTAAGTAGAAGTTTTAATTTTTGTAGAAATAGTTTTTTTTTAATTTATATATTAAATATTATATAGTATTATATTTTTAAATATTTTTATGTTTAATATTTCAAAATTTGTTAAAATCATTTTGTGTGTGTGTGTGTGTGTGTGTGTGTGGGTGTGTGTGGGTGTGTGTGGGTGTGTGTGTCTATATATATATATATATATATATATATATATATATATATATATATATATATATATATATATATATATATATATATATATATATGTATATATATATATATATATATATAATGTGATATTTTATGTATGTTTAGATCTATATTTTCATGTAAATCTAGGCAAGTTGAACGATGATGGTGAGGGAAATGACAAGGTATGTCAAGTGATATCATACTATTTTAACAATTTTGGGAATATTGGTGTACTATTTGTAATTTAGTTGAAGGGTTTGAGTAGTAAAATTATTAAATAAATATGTAATTATGAATCCACTAATTTATGAAATTTGATTTTAATTCAAACATTTTAAAAAATAGTAATAAGGGGAAGAAAATAAAACTTACCTAGAAATTGATTGATCCAATTGAGATAAAGGTTGGAACTCACTATGTAGGCTTGGGATACTATCACAAAATAAGATATAAACCTTTTTTTTTATTGGATAGGAGTGATTAAAGTGGATGGGAGTGGAACTGATGTTGCAGTCCTAGTGTGGCACTATTGCCCTGAGTAGATGGGACCTGGGGGGTTGGATCTTTCATGAAAGAAGGAGTTTGGTTCAGCTAGGATCAAGTCTAGAAGGTTGTGGATGATTGTGAATCAATGAAAAGATGACTAAGAGGGTCATGAGAAAAATTAAGAAGGACCTAAGGTTGGGGTGTTATTAACCATGCTCAAATTACTAATTTTTGCATTTATATGACTACATTTCCCTGCCCTTTGTTCTAATGATGCAACAAAGTGAAATACTAAGATAAGGGAAAAATACAAAGTATACCTAAACTTACCTATCAGGGTGAAGCTTATGAATCTATGAGATGTTGGGTGTGTATAGAGAGATCATGTTGTGAAGTGTGAATCTATAAGAGAAAATAAAGTGCAGATCAGTTCTTACTATATCTAAAATTAGAATGTACAAAACTAGGTAAAAGAGAGAGAGGAAGAGAAAGGAATGAATACACCTCACTAGGTATGTGAACCAATACAAAACTTATTGTGATGTTGAGTAATCCTGACCAATGCGAGATGATTCTTTACTAAAAGTAATATCATGAATGGAGCTAAGATCTCAATTCCCTGAAAGTGCCTCACGAATACAAAGGCTAGCATGTTAGGTGCATTGTTGCCCACTAAATGAAGCTAGGTGATCATGTGTATGTTAATAAATTTTTGGACTATGTGTCTAATCCCTCTAAACAGGTGGCTTATTAGTACAAACGATAGCTAGTCCTTTGGCTCCATCATTACCCCATGAAGTGAAACTATAAACTAATACTAGTAGGATATCTATGTTGTATACAATGGATCTTGAAGCCCATGAATTTAATATGATATGATATTATTGATATGGATAGCTAAATGTATGCTATAAACTAGGCTATCCTTGGCCACTCTAAAATATGGATATTAGGCTTGTATGAAAGCCACTCAAGAACTTGAGAACTCAAGGACTCAAAAACATGAGAACTCAAGAAGTTAGGCTTATATGAAAGCCATTCTAAAATGATGCCAACCACATGTAGATGGAATAAAGAATGCAATTATTAATACTGAATGGGTGCTTCTATACTCAAAAATAAAACAAAATAAATGTTCCACATACATTGCCCCTAATCACTAGTTTCTAAAAAATTGATTTTGATCTAGAAGTTATACCAACTAATCTATCTAAACTTAGAAGTGAGAACCATTATGCTATGCATAATTTACCATATATCTATATTCTCTGAGCAAAAGTGTACTAAAAATTGATGATTTTGACTTGGTCTAGCTATGAAAAACTTTATATGAACCTGCTTTTCTACTTGTTTCTATAAAGTCTAGTTTTTTTTCTATTTGGATAGGAGTGATAAAAGTAGACACTAGTGGCATCAGTACTATAATATAAGTTAGATGTTATTTATCTAGGCCTAATCTAATTAATTTTTTGATATTCTCACTATCTACCTAGTTTATTTTGACTGGTTTGATGTCTGGTTACTCTTCTGAATGCTATCTTTTTTACTATTAGGAGTTTTGATCTCTATGAAAAAAACATTATTTTTTTCCCTTATTTTGAAGGTGTGAATGATTACCATGTGATGACTTCCCTAAAAATAAATATCAATATTATACAGTGTTTTTGGTGAAAGGGAATCTAATTATTATATACAATATGAACTATGTGAGCAAAAGGATCAATAAAGATAATGTCCATCCCTACACTAAATGTGCATTGAGAATATTGGAATTAGATACAAAGAAGGGGGGTGAATCAGTTTCTCAACATATCATAATAAATTCCATTCTATTCTAATGAAACAAACATTGAAGGATAACATAAACAAATCAGTAGATAAGCAAGATCAAGAGCAATCAACATAAGTACACCTCATCTATGTGGGAAACCCTCATGGGGAATAAATATCACTCTCAAGCCTAAAAATAATGTAATACAGTCCTATATGATAGAGAAAAAAAGATACTTTATACCAAAACCAAATAATTAAGGATCACCCATCCCTCAATTTAATCCAACACCTACTAGACCTTTAGCTAGCTCCAACTAGCAAGGAGGCTAGAACAACATAGGTGATCGAGAACCCACTCAACCTCCTTAGATCTAATGTTCATCATTGCTCTAATTCCTTATACATATGATGGTGACCTTTCAAAGCTCATACACCTACAATATATTGAACATCTCTAAGAAATAATTCTTAGCTCAGTCGCTTAACCAATTCACCCTTTAGAGTGTTAGTTGTAATGACTTGTTAGCTCATGAATGTGGTAAAAAAAACATGAATGATCTTGTATACCCTATCAGCATTTACAATGACCCATCTTTTCTCCTTGACTGAGTTCTTTCCTTCACTTAGCTTCACACACACACACACACACACACACACACACACACACACACACACACACACACACACACACACACACACACACACACACACACACACACACACACACACACACACACACACACACACAGAGAGAGAGAGAGAGAGAGAGAGAGAGAGAGAGAGAGAGAGAGAGAGAGAGAGAGAGAGAGAGAGAGAGAGAGAGAGAGAGAGAGAGAGAGAGAGAGAGAGAGAGAGAGAGAGAGAGAGAGAGAGAGAGAATAGGCCAGTTAGGCCTAGTATATATACAATACTTTCATCTAACCCATTTTGGTCAGCTAAGATGATTTCCATGCTTGATCTATATTTTAAATATATCCTCATATGTGTTATAAGTAATATACATATAATCCTTAGGTTATACATTGTTATCAATACCCAAAACACGAATTAGGACTAATATAAACGTAAAGGAATTAAGCCTATAAACCAACATGCTACACCTTAGACTCTTTGGTCAACATTCAGCCTTCACCAATGGATTAAACATATTAAAACTACCTAAAATATATTTTTTATCACTTCTACATGGATCCACAAGAGTTGGAACTCCAACTTTCATGTTAAACCAAGCCTTTTAGACTACTTGCTAATTAGGTTTTTACACACTAAAAACACTGTCTCACACCTCTAATGTGTATGCTTAATTATTACACATAACCATGTGAATAAATAAAATTATTTAGTACTATATGAACTAAATATAATCATAAAACTGATTTTGATTTACTAAATAGGCTCTAAATATCCAAAAATACCACTGTCATAGGCTCACTCAAACTGCTCACACACTACCAAATTATAGTCATATAGAAGCTCATATTTTTTACTTGAAATTATTATTTCAACACTTATAATACACACTAATATATTCTTTGATTCTTCTATATCAACCTCCAAATGTTTGTTTTCATGTTCTAACAACATACATTGGTCTTACAAACTAATCACTTAAGTCATAGTCTCACAGTGTTAGCACAACTAGACAAGCCTAATTTTCATGCATGAATCATTAATATAATATATATCTTCATCTCTTAAAAATATAAAATATTATTTTAATATCTTCAATAAAATCATCATTCCTGATTGATGAATCATCACTTGTCAAAATATCTTAAACATATCACTTTCCTCTATATTTGTCTAGCAGTCAACTTGAATTAAAACATAATCATGATGAACATGACTCCTATCATATATATAATCACTTACTTGACAAATAAATGTATTCATTAGATATTTAAACAAACTTAGTTCAACTTCAAGCATAAAAGCATTGATGTCTAATTGAAAATATGAAACATATAGTTCATTCTATGAGAAATACACCTTCATTGTCTGTAGATTAGCTACTAGTCAACTTGATTGACCAAAATAATTAACATAGTGTTTTTCAATTTCCAAAACAACTTTATTGACTTAAATAAAAATTCTTGGTCATCAATCTCTAACAACCTGCATGCGTTGACCTAATTAACTCTACCTGTAGTACCAATAAAATTAAAAATAAGCATATTTATATACCTTTTACTCATTGACCTAACACACCACTACCACCTAGATATTCCTGAAGGAGTCCTCTATACCTTCCAATAGTCAAACTTTTTCAAATAATCCATTCTAGGTCCTTTTGAGTAATTTCTTTCCAATCGATCCATTATGATGGTTTATACAGGGTCTTACCCAATTTACATTCTTAGTGAATGTTCATAAAGCTTTGTCACTCAATCCAATGATAAATAGTTGGAAATAATTATTAGGTCTATGTTACACCTCTATTAAAAGGCTTAGGTCACCATGAAAGCTTTATACATACCAATGAGCATCACAAACTTCTTATTGGGTTAGGAAACCTCCATTTTATGTCCACATAGTACTTCCCAATGTACTATCTTGCCTTCTCTTCATGATTAGGGCCTAAAACTTAGTAAACCCACTTATACAACCCTAATATACCATATTACATGCTCACATCAGATCTATCCACTTGAAATCTTATCACGACTGCTCATAAGGACCAAACTAGCCCACCTTGCCTACTAGGCCTACAATCACTAGGCCAACTTGTCTCTTGAAAGTACTTGGAAACTTATTCAATAATATCATAACACATTAGGCATCTTCAATCCAATAATTCCAAGTACTATAACCACATACTAAGGACATACAAACTATACTACACTTACCTCGATATGCAACCAAGAAAGGTAAAACATACAAGGTCTAGGATGACTGGAACTCCACATGAATAGCATATGTGAAGACTTATCCTAATAGGATCATACTAAGAGTATGTAAAAATTATCTCTCTCCAAGATCCATGATATCCACTCTTTTCTCCATAAGACCAACTACTGCAACTGCTCGCATTCGCAACCAAGACTAAACTAAGCACTAATATCATGTATATTAGACCAACAACACTCTCAGACCACTTTTTCATCAACAATGCCACTTGAAATCAATGACAAAGAATCATTTCCACCAATATCCCAATAGATAATCATAAAATGAAATGGTTTAAGTATTATAATGAATCGAATAGGTAATAAAATTGTTTAAAAATATGTCACTAATAGGATTAATATCTAGCAGTGGTACAACTGTCAAATGGTATATAATTATTCAACCCTTTATTTATTTTTTGATAACTATTTCTAAGTTAAACTCTATTAATAACATGACCCATTTTATGATGCAATTGAAGTGATGTGATTTTGGTCATGAAAAACTTCAATGGATTTGCGTTTGTGATAACCTGAGTCTCATTATTTACCATGTAATGTCAAAGTTTTTGTGTGGCAAAAACTAGGGATAAACATGAATTTTCTATTATAGAGTAAATTTTTTCATAATTGGCTAATGTGCAATTGATGTAATAAACTACTGATTAGGTGTGTTGGTCATTGTGTTATGTTAAGAGTGATCCTAGTGAATGGTTTATTGCTGCAATATACAACAGGAAAGGCCTACCAAGCATAAGTATTACTAAGACAAGTGGATTAAGAAGATATTTCTTGATTGTATAAAATCTTTATTGACAAGATTTGTCCTAGATAAATTTTGTGTATCTTTAGTAATTGAGTGAATGACTGAGTTTTATCAATAATCAAAGCTATAAAGCAGTTGATTGCTTGGATCTTGCCCTGTACGGGTATAATTTACTTTGAGTTTGTAAGATGTCACATGTCAATGATCTATTTTACTATCTTAGGGTAAAAATTTATACCACACTGATAAATTATGAAACCTAAGAGTGTGTTTGGTGTAACTCTAAAGGCACACTTCTTTGGGTTCAATCAAAGATTGTATTGTTTGAGACTTTGAAAGATATTTCATAAGTCAATAGTGTGTTATTGTCATTATTTGGATTTAGCTAAGATATCATCAACATAATCCTCAACAGTATGGTGAATCAAGTCATGAAATATATGTGTCATGGTACACTGGTATGTGGCTCTAGCATTTTTTAATCTAAAAGGCATGACAATGCAACAAAATATACCCCAAGATGTTGTAAAAGATGTTTTCTCTTGATCTTATTCAATAATTTTGATTTAGTTGTATATTTCAAAGCCATCCATAAATGATAAGATTTCATATCTGGATATCGTGTCGGTGACCTTGTCAATGTAAGGTAAAGGAAAATCATCTTTTGGGCATGCTTTAGTTAAATCATAGGAATCAAAACAACATAAAATTTATCCATTGGGTCTAACCATGGGTACTATATTGGAAACCCATTCAAGATGTACTACTAGTAAAATGAAACTGACATTTAAGAGGCATTCGATCTCATCTTTGACTAAGAAATCCACCTTAAGATACATTTTGCAATTTTTTTGTTTCACAAATCTAGCATTTGGGTACAAAGGAATCTGGTAAACTTCTATAGATGTGTCAATTCCTGGCATATCTAAGTAAGACCAAACAAAGAGTTCTAGAAAATATGTTAAAGTTTGATGAATTTCTATACCTTCTTCTTTTTGTAGGGTAGTATCTAATAAAATAATGTGATGATCCTGATTAGTTCCAAAATTGAAATTAATTGTTTCTTCATTAAGAAATGTGGAACAATCAAGTGTTTAGGGAGTGGTAGGAATAATATCATCTAAATCAACAGGTATATCATGTAGAGAATATAGAATTTATCAAAAGTATTTGTGGGCATTGGTATGATGAGGAAATCAATTTTTATGATAGCAAGATAGAAGATCCTCATATGCTATGAGAAATTGTAAGAGTGATTCATTGTTGGAGAATCTAATGTGAGCATGTCTAGTGAAATTGCATCATTAATGACATCGAGATAGATCAATGATAATGCTTAAGTATTATTAATGGTGTGGTATATTGGTGTAGTAGATGGATAAAAAATTATATGTTTTGAAGTGGTGGAAGAAGGATTATCGTGAAGGTGGGTAATCTGATTTCCTAGCCCTTATGTTCCATGTTGTGTAGATGCCTCCAAAGTATTGATGATTCCTTGTTCATTCTTTCCAAGAATTTTTCCATGATATCCCATCTTATTGAGACATTTAAGCATGAAAGGACAGTTAAATTGATCATTTAGTATTGATGTTATTATGGAACTTATAGTTTTTGAATGTGTTGCATGGTTAGAACGTACACTATGAATAATAGGTTGTGCTAGTATATTACCAAGATTAAAGTGCATAATATAATATTTTGAAGTTTTTACAACTTGGTAGTATTTAAAATATTCATTATTTATTGGGTATGTTTGTATGTATCCATTATGACTAAATTTTAAATAAGCATAGAGTATATAAGTGATCGCATGCATATCACGAATCCAAGGCTGACCAAGTAGTAAATTATAGTTGAGGTCATTTAGCATGAATTGGCAAGTATTTCGTAATGTTTTAGGCCTTGAGGTAAGATTTAATGTTATTTGACCCAAGAAATTCCATGGCATGTTATCAAAACCTCTTATGTTCATATCATAATGATCAAGATCTTAAGGTTGCATATTATGATGTTTAAGAAAATAAATGTTACAAATGTTGAGTCTTGAACCATTGTCAACTAATACCCTTTTGACCCCCAGATCGTGAATTCTTAATTTAAGAGATAAACATAAATGTTTTTCAATTATGTGTCATGTGGGTAAATCCTTTTTTTCAAAGGAAATATGTTCTTTGGTCCATTGCATGGTGTTTAGGATAGATGAACATAATCTAGTTTAGTAAAAATGGAATTTATAGTATTGAAAAAGGTTGCATATAACACATATTTATAAACATCCAATCACTAATGGAGTTGGAGAACTAAAAATATATCGAAAGGGGTGCTAATCTAAGTGATAAAGATATAACCATGGGTGTATTCAACCTACCTATCTTCTGAAACTTGGTAATATCATGTACAACAGGATTTATTATAGGTAGAGATTTGGTAGTAGGTGTGGGATAAGAGATAGATGTACCAATCTTTAAAGGATGAGGGATAGATATAAACATTAGTGTTTACTTGTGTCCCATTAGTGTTTACTTGTGTCTAGTAGTCATAGGGAGATACTCAAAATTATCCAAGGAGTTATATGCATGTAAGTAGAAATCATGAACATGGAATGAAATACATAAAATGTGAGTAATGAACTATATAATAATATGTTTATAACAAGTATTCCATAGGATAGATAACAAACACTTGATAGAGAGTATGAATTTGTGCATGAACGTATAGAAAACTATGACACGAAGCATAACATTTCTAACATGTTAGAACAGAATAAAGTTGAAAAAAATTCCACGAGTTATAAAGAGTATCTAAAAAGAATATTGAAATTTTATGCATTTTTAGCAATGAATTTTGTAAGATCATCCCTTATTATAAAAAGTAAGCATCAAATACAAATAATTAAACTCTGTACTAACATATGGGAAACTTCATCATTCATGCACATGATAGGACCCATGATGATCTCCTTATTTTTTTGCAATAAACGTAAGAAAAAATTGTAAATAAGGGAGATCTATTTTTGAAATTTAATTTTTAGAATGTAAGGTGATATCTAGAAAAGCAATATTTTGAAAAAATATTACTAAATTTTAAAATTAAAATAGAATTTATGAGTTATATATGCAAGTAAAAAATTGAAAAATTATTAAAAAATATGTGATTTAATAGGATCTAGTGTATGCAACTAGGGTTTTAAAAAGTAAATATTTTTAAAAATTACTATTGAATTTTAAAATTTTAATTGATATATGATTTAATTATGGTAGTAAAATATCAAAAAATTACTGATAAAAATACTGGGACCTAGAAAGGGAAACAAGAGTTTGAAATAAATTTAATTTAAAATTACTCTAATATTTTAAAATTTTAACTAATTTATAATTTTATTATTTAGGTAAAAAAATCAAAAATATATATGAGAAATCAGTGAGAATTTTACCCTAGGGTTTCTAAGGTTTTTATGCATGTTTAAAGTAAGTTGGGTTCACCAAATGTTTTAGCAATTTTCAAAATATTTGTATGTTATTCTTAATTTAGTTAAAAGGTTTGAGTATTAAAGTAATTAAATAAATATCTAATTAGTAAGACACTAATTTATGAAATTTGATTGTAATTTGAACTTTTATAAAAATAATAATAAGGTGAATAAAACAAAACTTAGCTAAAAACTAATTGATCTAATTGAGATAGAGGCTATAACTCTATGTGCAGGCCTTTGATACTATCACAAACTAAGATCTAAACATTTTTTTTTGATTGGATAGGAGTGTCCTAACTTAATAGTAGTGGCACTAGAACTATAGTTCACCTCTACAGCGATTGTTATAAGGTTTTGAGTTTTTTGGGTTTCATTTGCTAGGTCTATGTAACCCTGTCTATGAAGTTTTAGTAGATGTAAATCTATAGTGCTTCATATAAGGTAGATTGTTTTTTCAAACCCTATCATCCATTGTGATTTGACAAATTTTGAGAAAGAGGGGGGGTTAGTGTGTGTAAGATGCACTAGATGTGGATGCACACCCCTTTTGTTAGCATGATGGATACATACCAATACTCTAAACAGGGATCAAACCATATGTAGTTCTCCCTCTTGATATGATTTTATCCAATTGTATTTATGAATATGCATAATGATAACTTTAAGGTGCTTGAGGTGGCTAGGGACTAGTGTAAGAACTTGAATAAGTTTGTAAGTATGTTGGTTGGCTATGTGCATAGAATAGGGAAGATCGCTTGAGTATTGTTACTTGTATTCTTGCTTTCTTAGTGATATTTGATAGCCATTTTCAAATTATCTTTGAATGGGGTTTTATAGAGAACCATTGATCATGGTTTGAATACGATCGCATTAGGCCAACAAGGATAAGGATGGGAAACTAAAATAATTTGACCATTGGGGACAAAAATGGATTTAGACAACAATGCTAAAAGTAGATAGGAGTGGCACTGGGACTATAGTCCTAGTGTGGGGCTATTATCCTGAGTAGACGAGGTTGAGGTGGATGGATCTATCATGAAAAAAGGAGTCTGGTGCATTTGGGATCAAGTCTAGAAGGCTAAAGATGACTAGGAATCAATGAAAAGATACCTAACAGGGTGACAAGAGCAAGAAAGAGACTACGCATACACCAAGGCTTATATAAAAACTAATAATATTGTTTGGGTTTTTAAAGCTTGTTGTGATAGAGCATGGGTTTAGGGTTGCACATGATTGATTTAGAGTTTATTTGGCCAATATCAATGTTAAATGAACAACCTAAATGAGAAATTCATGCTTCTTGGTGTTGGCTCTAAGGGTATTTATTGCTAATATTTGAGGATTGGGGTAAATTTATTTGTAGGTATTTTTCTCTTTCATTCTACATATTTTTATTTATTGGTTAGCTTTTTATGCATTTGGTTTGAGAATGAAACGTTATTTTTATTACTTATGTTGAAGTCCTAAACCGATGTTATTAAAAGGCCTCAAGCCCATTGAATATGTTTTATAGGAATAGCTTTTGTATGTTTTATGTATTTTTTCCTTTGGTTGGCTAAATCATATTAACTTCACCATATTATAAATAGTTATTTGAATGGTTAAGTAGAAGTTTGTTTGTATATATGTATGTTTGAAAAATTTTAATATGTAAATCACTCACTCTTTATCTTTTTCTCATATTTTCATTTGGTTTTCCTTGAATTACTTGTGTGTGATTCCATTTTCTGAGACTAGTTATCCATGAACATTTTTATAGCTCTTATACCATCTGAGTTAGATGTTTCAGACTCATGACTAAAATATTGTTGAAAAATATGATGGATTGAGGGTTGGGTGTCATTAGCCATGCTCAAGTTACCAATTTTTGCATTTTATATGACTACACATACACCAAGGCCTATATAAAAACATATAATATTGTTTGGGTTTTTAAAGCTTGTGGTGATAGAGGATGGATTAAGGGTTGCACATGACTGATTTAGAGTTTAGTGGGCCAGTACCAATGTCAAATGAATAAGATAAATTATAAATTCATTCTTCCTGGTGTTAGACCTGAGGGATTTTATTGCTAGTATTTGAGGCTTGGGGTAAATTCATTTGTAGATATTTTTCTCTTTCATTCTACATGTTTTTATTTATTGGTCAATTTTTTCATGTATTTGATTTGAGAATGAAACACTATTTGTATTACTTGTGTTGAAATCCTAAACTGATGTGATTAAAAGGCCTCAAACCCCTTGAATCTGATTTGTAGGAATAGTTTTTGTATGTTTTATATATTTTTTCCTTCGGTTGGCTGAAGCATATTAACTTCACCATATTATAATTAAATATTTGAATGGTTAAGTACAAGTGTGTGTTTATATATGTATGTTTTAAATTTTTAATATGTACAACACTCATTCTTTATCTTTTTCTCAGATTTTCATTTGGTTTTCCTTGAATTGCTTGTGAGCGATTCCATTTTCTGACACTAGTTATCCGTGAACATTTTTCTAGCTCTTAAACCATCTGAGCTAGATGTTTTAGACTCGTGACTAAAATATTCTTGAAAAATATGATATAATTTTGTCCACAAATGTTTCCAGTTATCCAGATTCCATTACGTTTTAGCAGCTGTCAGGAAATTTAAAACACACAAAAAAAAAAAAATTGAATTTTCTGAGGAAAGGAACTAATGAATAATAAAAAATATTACATACAAAATTATAGGCATAATTGAGATCAATTTATTATAAGTTTAAGATCATTAATCTATTTGTAACATGGCAATGATTATAACCTCCTCAAACTGCACAAAATTATACAATATTTTTCATTATTTTTTCATCTACAGCATATACCAGACCTTTTTGTTAAGATGATGCCAAAGTATTTAGTGAATATTTTTATTATATTAAATACATCAAAACACAATTTAAATAACAACTCACTCACATGTATGGCATATACAATATAAAAAATTAGATCAGTTCATTCTTTCTTTCAAATGTGTTTTATGTATTCAATATCTTCTTCTCATTTACCTTAATAAAAATTTATATAATACATATATTTATAAAATTATATATGAATATGTTTTCTTGATAACTAAATAGATTGTTCTAAATTTTTTTTAAAAAAAAAATATGATGTAATATTATCCTTAGCCATTCAATGAAAATATTTTTATAAAAATAGCCTAAATTTATATAGATTTATCTAATATAAATTTAGGGCTACAGAAAACTTAAATAATATTATCCTCGTTGATGTTGAGCACACTAACAACTTGATCTCAAAGTTTCAAAAAGTGAACTTTTGCAATAGATTTAATCTGGATATCAGCATGTAATTCTTGGATGTTTATAGACTTCAATTTTACCTCTTTTTTCTAGAACCAAAATAATAATAAAATGGTACTTTAAATCAAAAATCTTTGACATATTATGATGGACTAGAATCTTAGCCAATTTTATAGCATTTATATTTTCAAAAAAAATGTTGAATGATGATTTTATTTCTCTGTATTTTTTTATAAAACCTTTCAAAACCTTAATGTTTGTTTGCCTACTAAATTTAGTGCAATATATTTTGTTTATATAGATGAAATTGCAAATAAAGTTTTATTATTTGAGCTACATAAAACCAAAAACCAAACAAGTGCAAAACAATTCCCAAATGTTGTCTTTCAATCTTCCAAACTACATCCCTAATTTTAGAATAAATAAAAAAAGCAAGTTCATAATTTTTATTGGAATAATATTGAAAAATAATAATTGATAGTATATTTCACATACCTCAAAATTGTCTTGGATACCTTCATATTAAATTTTCATGGCTTAGACATATACCTTGAAATATGAGAAGTTGATTAAATAATATATGGTCTTGTGTGAACTATAAACATTAATCTTCCAACAATATTTTTGTACAATGTCTCATCAACTTAGAACATTTGTCCATGTATAACAAATCATCAACATAGAAACTTATTATCAATATGTGATTACCTTATTGATTTTAGTAAAGAGTAGGCTCAATATTGACTAGTTTTTAACCATTCTACTAAAATTATCCATCAACTCATGTGTACCATGGTCTAGGTGTTTCTTTTAATACATGCAAATCCTTAAAATTTTAGACTTAGTCTTCTTTACCTTTTACTAAAAAACCTTGATGTTATTGTGCATATACTTCATCTTCTATGGACCCTTTAAATAAGGCAATTTTCACATCTTTGTGATGTGTTCTTCATTTCTTTTGAGTTGCTAGTAAAATTGTTATTCTAATGGTTTCTTATCTTATCACATGTACTAATTTATATTATTAATTTATTTCATATATTTTAATGAAAGCTTTATCAACTAGACATTCCTTATGTCTTTGAAAACTACAATCACTATTGTACTTAGTCTTATAGACCCATTTAGTACCAATACACTTCTTATCATGTGAAATTTCTATAAGTTATGAAATATCAATCTTATGAATGGAATCCATTTTTATTCCATTGATTGCACCAAAATACCATTTGTACATGCATCTTAAAAACATCATGGTTCAAAATTAACTCATATAAATAAAGCATAATTTATAATCTCACATATTGGACATTCTTCAACTGCTTGACTTATTTTACTCTGATAAATTCCACTCAAGAATCTAACCATCCTTAAGGAATTTAGACTTTAAGATTTAATTTCAATTAGAATACGAGAAATAGATTATGGGATTCATAGTACACTTGTAGA
>JARHVA010001767.1:2817500-2825000 GCA_037957365.1 Torreya grandis | reverse complement strand
GCCATTTTCCAAAGTCATTTTAACCTTAGTCAATTCACTATTAATTTATATATTTATTTGATTATTTTAAATATTTATTTTAATCCTCAAAATGTTATTTTTTCTCAAAAAATTATTATTTCTCCACATTTTTCTAATTCTCAAATTATTTATATTTATAAAATTTTTAATTATTTCTCAAATTATTTTAATTTATTCAAATATTTACATTCCAACCCGTATTCCTCAAAACACTAGCTTTTTTTATATTACTCATATTTATGAACAAGATATTTCGTATAATATTCCTATATTTTCTTTACTTACATTATATTTATTATATTCCATCTTATGTTTCTTCCCAACTAGCTACTTTGATTCCAAATCTAAATAAATAACTGAGTTTTTAATCACATATTATAAATAAAATAAAATCAAAATTATATTTAAAGTTATAAATATAAAAATAACGGCGACTTCTAAAAGTATTCTCTTAAGTTTCCTTGCTCATTAAGTAATTACATATCCCTTTGTAATATAATTTGTATCTCCAAATTTTATTTTAATTTCGAATGCATGGGGATCTTTCATAACTTTTTTTCCTTAACTTTTGTCATGATAATAAATTATTAATTGTGGGATCAACAAGAAAGGTGATGTTTTATGCATTTGATTCATTTTATCCTAAAGTAACCTTGTGATTATATACATTATTTTATGTTCATAGTTGATTATTTATGATTCGATTTTAAAATTAATATTAATAAGTAACATTTTAAAATTCAAATAAAATAGAATAAAGATAAAACTAAAATATTAAGTAATATGAGTTTTAATTTAAGAATATGGTTACTAATATGATTTACGAATCATCATAAACTAAATTTTAAAATTGTTCTTTAAATAATTTTATTTTAATTATTAAGGACAAATTAATATTTCACACATCGTTATGTTGATGAAATTTTTTATTCTATTAAAAACTCTAAGTTTAAAGTTTTTGATAGAACTTGTTTTAGATTATTTTGGAATTAATGCTCTAAACAAGATAAAAGTTTTGACATAATTTAAATTGTATAACATATGTATAAATTATGCATATTAAATGTGAAAGACAAATAAGAGCAATTCATTTTATTTTCTATTTATATAGATGAGAATGATGATAGAATACATACTTTGTTTATATTATGTTATAGTCTTAGAGAATATGTAGTCATCATAATTAATAAAAAAAATGTATATATGGTTGCTTTGATTAAAAATTTGCTTGTCAATCTTCCTAGCTTGATTTAGAAATGTGTAAATGCCTATGTGAACCTAACATGTCTACATTATTCATAATATATCCTTGTGAAAAGTACATAATAATTTAAAGAAAAATTATTTCACATGCATAAAAATATTTTATTTGTCTAATTTTAGAGTCTTGATCCTATGAGCATATTTATGTCTTTCTTCATTCACTTTCAAAACCTATATCAACTTGGACACATGATTCGACAATAATATGGTTTAGATAATATTTTTCGGATATGTATAACTATGCCTTGTTAAGTGATTGATCATTTCATACTATATAATAATCATAAGAGGTCTTAAAGTACATGTATTTCTCTTATCTATTTGCAATTGTGCTTATTAATTATACTATAAGATATATGTAACTTAAATGTGAATTTAGACACTTGACAACCTATTATTTCAACATTGAAATAATATTGATATGTTTCCTAGTGATTATTCCATTTAGGTGTTTTGATATTTAGATTCTTTATGGAAGTGGCTCAAGGATGTGTAATTGTCTTCCTTTGTGTGAAAGTATTTTCAAAAGTGAGATCTAAATAGTAATATCCTTAGGCTTGTGTTTTTATTATAACTAGCTTTTTACATAATTCCCTTCCATAACTAACATAAAAAAAACATAGTCCAACCCAAAGGAAGTGTTTTTAAATTGAAAAATAACCATTAGGATAACATAGGAAAGCTCTGAGGAGGGATGATAGTTGCGAGCGGTGGAGCCAGGAATGCCTGCCCGGCTGAAGCTGCGAGGGGAGATTGCTCGGTGCCTGGGAAGAGCATGTGAGAGGGGGAAGTGTATTATGTAAGTGAACGGGCCAAGATTAACAAATTTAATGGATGCTTGCTACGGAGTCAAGAGCAGCCGGTGCTGGTCATTCCTACAGTGGTAATTTAGGAGGATGTTGATTATTTGGCATCCCATGCATTAATCTACAAATTTTTGGGCATTTGAATTTTTCTGACGACTTTGGAAGCCTAGATTCGGAGGTCATGGCAGATAGAGGGAGATTTTGACATTATGCTAGCTAGGAACAGCTATTTTATAGTAAATTTCCCATCCATTTTTGACTGGAATAGGATCTTTGAGGGAAGCCCATAATTTTATAACCGTATTGGTCTCTTCATCAAACCCTGGCATGTAGGGTTTAATTCTGCACAGGATCTTCCTTCTTCTGTCCCTGTCTGGGTATGCCTCCTGTGACTCCCTTTGGAATTCTAGTGAGATGATATCCTACACTAAATTGTTGCCATGCTTGGAACTCTGACTGCAATTGTGCATCAGTCACTAGACAAAAAGGTTATTTCTTATGCCTGTATTTGTGTTGATATTGATGTAAATAACCCTTTACCAGATTTTGTGGAGATTTGCCTGGGTTCTTCTTCCTGGATTCAACAAATAGACTACAAAGCTATCCCTTTTTGATGTAGAATATGCCATGTGTATGGGCATCTACACCACCAATGCCCTCAGGCTCCTAGAGGGTCTGGTGCACTTGATGAACTTGGTGCTCCTCAGACAAATAGGGATAGTAAGAAGAATGGCCAATCGACGTAGAATGGAATGATATACAGCCAGTATGATAGAGCGGCCAAAGGGAAATCTCCTTCGATAGCTACAAATGTAGGACAAGGCCCCTTTGACTATTCAGCTCCATATAATGATGGCTTTACCCTAGTTTGATGTCGTACGAAGGGGCATGGTTAGAAATGCGTGAATCTTGATAGGCAATTAGAGTCTAGATTCAACTGATTTGAGGCACTTGATAATATGGTCATTGAAGATGGTATTCCAATAGTAGAGCAAGGAGGGGCTTCTAACTTAGAGGAGAAGCATCCCTTTCTCAATGACTCTCAAGACATTGTGGGACAGCAACACCCAGAGACTAATCTTGAGCCTGAATCAGGTGCCCCCGTGGTTTTTTCGGCCTCACAAGACAAGGATGCTTGCTAGGCTGATCTAGTTAAAGAGGTGGGTGCCTCCAGTAAAGAAAAAGGGATACTTCCTACTCTGGGGTTAAGGATAAGGCCATTGAAGAAAGTCTCCTTCTCCACTCCCTCCAGAGCAGGGCGCAAGGACCAAGACATAATTAAAATTATAGGTGATTTATTGGTAGAATCGTGGGTTGTGAAAACCTTGGATGAACAATTTCCTCATTCTAATCAATGATTATTCTATCATGGAATGTGAGGGGCTTGAATAGCACCCCCAGACAAAAAGCTATTCAGAAGCTAGTGATTGTCCATTCTCCAGACATTCTTTGTATTCAAGAGACCAAGCTATCTGTGGACTCCTTATTTACTTGTGTCTCTAATCTTTGGTTTCCAAGACAATGTCAGTGTGTGGGTGCTTTAGGGAGCTCAGGGGGTCTAGCCATGTGCTGGGATCCTAGAAATATCACTCCACTTCACTGGATGTCCTGTCTCTCAGCTCTCATGATGGTTGCTTCATCTTTGGAAACTGGAGAACTAATCTTGGTTACTGCAATTTATGCTCCTATTGATCTCCCTAGTCAACTCAAGCTCTAGGAGCACATTAGGTATGTCAGAAGTTGTCATCCTTTCCTATCATGGATTATGATGGGGGATTTCAATGCCGTTCTTAGTTTGGAGGAGAAAAGAGGTGGTTTAGCTTGTCTAGGCTACTCTTCTGAGCTCCTTTGACAAAATATAGAGCTGCTACGCCTCTCTGATGTTAAGCCTCTTAATGGGATCCTTACTTGGAACAATAGGAGAATAGGTGAGGTTGCCACTCTGAATGTTTGGATAGGTTCCTAGTCTCCTTCTTTTGATAGTCTAGCTCTATTTCCCTTGTTTCTAAAATTCTTGATTGCAAGGGGTCTGACCACTAGCCTATTAAGCTTTCTACCAATCATATTGTTGTCCCCAGGAGGCCACCATTTAAGTTTTAGCTGATGTGGCTTCGGGACTCCTCCCTTCATGACCTCATGACTAGCTAGTGGAGACAAGGTAGCCCTGCTTATGGTACGACTATGTTCTCCTTCACTAAAAAATTGTAGTTTGTCAAAAGAAAGTTAAAATACTGGAATAAGAATAGTTTTGGTAATATTCAATCTATGAATAAGAATGCTCAAGACCACTTAGATGCTGTTACTCAATAGATTTGAGATCATGGCTTGACAGAAGATCTGTGCATTGCTGAGTCCTAAGCGTCTATTGCTCTGGCTGAGGGGGAACTGTGGGAGGAAATTTTTGAGAAACAAAAGGCACGCATTGACTGGCTCTAGGAAGGGGACAAGAATATTAATTTCTTCCACAAATCTATTTAAGCTTGATGCAATAGGAATGTCATCACGTCTCTAGAAACTTTGGACGAGACAAGGCTGACCTCCTCTCATGATATATCCAGGGAGGTCATTCAGTTTTATTTGGCCCTTTTTTCAGAAGATCTACCTCATGATGAACTTGAAAAAAACATAGTGTTATCATGTATTCCTTTGGTGGTGACAGCAGAAATGAACAATTCTCTTCTTCGGCTAGTTGGTATGGAGGAATTGGAAGGGGTGGTTTTTAGTCTACAGAAAGGCAAGGCCCCGAGGCCTGATGGGTTTCCAGCTGAGTTCTTTCAGGAGTTCTGGGATATTATCAAGCATGACCTTCTTGATGTGGTGCACGAATCTTACTCCAGCAAGAAAATGCTCCATGTGTTAAATGCTACCTTCCTAGTCCTGATCTCAAAAAAGGAGCAGGCCAACTAGTTAGACTTCTTTAGACCCATTATACTGTGTAATGTGGCCTACAAGATCATTACCAAGATTCTTGTGAAAAGACTCAAAGGCTGCCTCCCCATGGTTATCTCTGAGGAATAAGGGGGTTTTGTTGCTGGTAAGCAAATTTTGGATGGGGTGGTGATTGCCTTCGAAGCTATTCACTCTATCAGCATTTCTCAGGAGCGCGCCATGGTCATGAAGCTTTATATGGCTAAGGCTTATGACAGAGTCAGCTGAGGATTCCTGCATAAGGTCCTTTTGGTGTTTGGTTTCAATCAGGCCTAGGTTCAATGGGTGATAAGTAATGTCACAACACCCTCCTTCTCAGTCCTTATTAATGGTGAACCCACAAAGCTTTTTGGTGCCTCTAGAGGGCTACGCCAAGGGGACCCGCTTTTTCCTTATCTATTTATCATCCTGGTTGAGGGGCTGGGGAGACTTATCAAGCTTTGAGTAGCTCAGAACATGTTTTAAGGATGGAAATGGGGGAATGGGCTACCCACTTTAACCTACCTCCAATTTGTTGATGATGTGCCCTGGCAGGGAGAGCTAACATTTGTGAAGCGGAAGCTTTTCGGCATAATTTAGACACTTATTTGGCTACCTCTGGACAAAAAATTGATAATCAAAAATCTTCTATTTTCTTCTTCAACACCCCTAGGCTCATTCAGCGGAGGATTACTACTATTTTGAGGTTTCATATTCAGTCTCTTCCTCTCACTTATCTGGGGATCCCTATTGTGGTGGGAAGACAACCTAGGCTTTTTTGGAAGAACATTCTAGACAAAATCAAACAAAAAGTTACTCATTAGACTCATAGATGGATTTCTATTGCTGAAAGGGTGACACTCCTGCAATCAATGATTCAAGCTCTTCCTATATATCGAAGTATGGTTCAGGCTGCCCTGGTATACTTCCTCAAAGAATTTGATGCTCTTGCTCACCAATTTCTCTAGAGTGGGAATTTGTCGAACACCAAATGGAACCTCATTAACTGGGACACAGTTTGCAAGCCCAAAAAAGAGGGTGGCCTTGGCCTTCGCTCAGTAATTTTATGCAGCCAAGCTCTCGCTACCAAGCTATACTGGCAATGGTGCTCTAGCCCATCGCACCTTTGGGCCCATATCTTGTATCTCAAGTATTTTCCTAGAGTTTAGCCCCCTGATATCTCCAGGCTTCCTATGGAGGGGCAGGGGTCTATGGTGTGGAATACACTCAAGCTTGGTGCCCAACTGGTAAAACATAGCCTCTTTTGGATTTACAACAATGGTAGGATGGCTCTCTTTTGGAGTGATTCATGGGATAGGTCACCTCCTCTCTTATCCACTCATCCACACTTGCAAGATCTTTGCAATTTCTTTCACTCTGTTGGGTGGAACACGGTGGCACAGTATAAGGAGGCCTTTAATTTGGGCATGTTTGTGGGTTATCGATGGAAGAACTCCTTAGACTAGCCGTCGGTGGGCACCGTGGAAGATTGGATGGAGTTATCCGAGATTCTCACATCTAGGAGATACAGATCTCTACAGGATCAAGATGTTTGGCCTGGGGAGGAGAGCCATCTAGGAAGTATTCTATCTCTTTAGGGTACCTTTCCCTGACCAAGCATCTTTCTAGTAGAGTGGAAGTTCCTTGGTGGAAGAAAGTGTGGAATCATTTCTCCTAGCCCAAATGCAATTTTTTTCTTTGGGCTTTAGTCTACAATAGATGCCTTACTTGGGACAACCTCTGTAAATGAGGCTTCCAAGGACCGTCGATATGTGTGTTATGCTACAATAGCAATGAAACTATTTCACATTTATTCTTCCAATGTTCCTTCACCAAACAGATTTGGCATCTTTGGTGGAGTGTATGGGGCTGTCCTTGTTGACATACCTCCTCATTATCAGACTTTTTGGATCACCTAGGCTAACCTCCCTCAAAGGCACCTTTTCTCAAGATAGCCTGGTCCATTGGTCCTTCTTTCATTTTGTGGTAGATTTGGTTTGACTAGAATAGGAGGATCTTTTAGGACACCTACGTGGAGCTCAAGCACATGTGGATGAAGATTCTTAACTCACTCTAAGAAACCCTGCAAGCTAAGTGCGAGATTGGTGAAAGACTGGTCCCGAATGATGTTGTTATTTACATGAGGCTCTCCCCTATTTCTCCATGTAACACCTCTTCTACTGCACACCCACACCCAATGAAGAGAACTTGAAAGTAAATGCAACTAGTCATTAGGCATGGTTAGTGGACTCCATCGGTGATTGGTGTCCTTAAAGTAAACACTGATGGTTCTTCGTATGGTAATCCTGGAGCTACAAGGATTGGGGGTGTGGGGCGTGACAGCCTAGGGAATATGCAGTTTTATTTTTCTATCTATAAAGGTCATTACTCCAATAATCTCATGGAAGCCATAGTGATCTTAGAGGCGGTGCAACAGTCCTGCTAGCATGGTTGGAAGAAGGTTATTTGTGAATCAGACTCACAGGTGATTGTCAACCTTTTG
>JARHVA010001767.1:2807500-2810000 GCA_037957365.1 Torreya grandis | reverse complement strand
CAAAAAATTCATAATGAGTCGAAGAGTCAGTTTTATGTCCAAATTATCAACATCAAAGTTAATTTTTTATATAAGGATGCACTATCACTTGTACGTGACATCCTAATTCTATGAAAAATATCATCAAATGTCAAATGGGTCCAAACTATGGGGGACATTTCTCCTCAACAAAATCATGTAGTTGAGTTTCATTGACACACTCATTGAGTAATCAGCTTCATGAACTAGAGGCTAGAGGATACACAGATGCTAGAGCACAATGATAATACTCTCATGAGTTACCTATGATGGGATCACATTTTTTTTAGGGTAAAAAATTTTGGTGTGTTTTTTTATATGTTTTGTAGTATGTTTTTCAATAAGCTACTGAGCACTATTTTCTAGTCTGGTAACTATTGAAAAAGAACCTTGTAAGGAGTAAAAGAATTGAAATAGCACTTGGTTGTTTGAAAATGGTTTGTGTTAATATTATAAACCACTAAATTACATTAGAAACCTCCTAAACACTCTAATTTCATGGTCAACCTATAGTAAAAAACCATATGGGGTTGTGGTAATCTAATAAACTATTAAAGGTGTTAGCAGAGATATGTGTTCCTATCACTTCAAAGTTTTTCGTAATCCTACAAGGAAAAACCAAGGTGTCACCAAGACCTTGAATCCATAAGGATGGTATTCCACCTTAGAAAGTGATTTGGCTACGTGGAGCTTGTAAATCTTCTTATAGTGTTTGTAATAAAGGGGGAAGGGACCATTATCAGGAAATATAATGTTTGTAAAAACAATGTAATAAAGGGGGGAATGTTGGCATAAATTTAATATTACATTATTTAGCTATTTTAATTAGTAGTTTGGTAATTTTTTATAGTGAAAATTTATATCTTAGTTATCATAATTGGTTAGATGTTTATACGACATGTTAGGTAATTAGGTGGCAGTCACAGCATACAGTCGATACATAGCCATTACAAAAATATAGTTTTGTTAACCAATTTTTCTCTTATATTAATATGCTTTTGTATATCAATAATATATAAAAGAATTTTTCATTCTATTCCTTTTGAATCATCACGCTCTAATTGTAACACCATAGCCTAAAAAAGAGTATTAATACTCTCAATGGTTGGTGTAGTAGGTAAGGACAATGATGTAACATGAGTAGGAATTATAAGATTTCCATAGGTTTATTATATGATAATAGGCATATTAATCTAATGGAATCTGATTCTTCTCCATTTATTATGGATGGACATCAAATGTCTATCCAAAGTTGTAGACATTCAGATTGTAATATTAGTAGTCTTTTGAGAACATATGGTGGAATCAATACCTATAGATGGTATATTAGTAAAAAATAAATTGTAATTTTTATGTTTATTCAACACAACAACTTATGTTTTTCTTGCATATTTGTCTTATAGCTTTACTTTTAAGACATTATTGAATTAACCTAATATTTTATAGATTCCATTTATAAAATTAAATAATGATATAACATATACGATATGTACGATATGTACCCCATTATGGCAATCAAAATTTATTATATATTGATATTGATAATTATGTATTTCATCATTTACAAATAAATATTATGTTTGTATATATTCATTAGCAATATTTGCATCAAAATAATAGGATGAATAATCAGCATCCATTTCATTTATTTTATCCATTTTATATAGAAACTAATTAATTTGGTAATGCTCAATATGTGCACTACTTAATCTATAACTCTACCATATAGGGACAAGGAAACTATCCTTCTATGATGGTATAGAAAAACATGATCAAAAGTATGTAAAATTCTTGGGCCATGGTGAAAATTATTTATTTTCTTAATATATGGTAAAATCATAAATTAGAACATAAACACTTAGTCACAAATCTCAAACTCTAGAAATAATGATGCACCCTATGAAAAACATTTTTATTTATTTTTTTGTTATAGAAAATATGTGCATTCACTAATATGTTTCACCTTATTTTTATTATTTTAAACTAAACATGATAAAACTAACGATTCATTAACAATGTATAATTTATATCCATAAACCTACATTTTAATGTCAAAGGAAGAATATGATATTAAAAATTCCACTTTGTAATTATGGAAATTATTAAGGGATTAAGATACCTAACTTGCTCACTATTATAAGACCATACTAGAGAGAATGTGTGTGACATAAATGGCTATAAAATTAGATCAATGATTTATTGGATTATAAAATTGGCCTATAGATGTTTGATAGATGAAAATTTCAAAATGTGGATTTTATCAATAAATTTTATCATATGTTATCAGCTATATTCATGTGTGTACAAAGCTTCTTTGTTATTATATAGACTAATGAATATTATTTTAATCCATGTATATGTGTAAAATTAAGGGTCGTCATGTGTGTAATATATAAAAACATGTACCCTTCTATTTGAAACACTAAATCCATTGTTGACATTAAATATAATATTTTAAAATAGTAATAATGGTGGGTACACA
>JARHVA010001767.1:2777500-2800000 GCA_037957365.1 Torreya grandis | reverse complement strand
TGTTTTTACTCATTTTATTGATTATTCCTTTGAAAAGTTTTCATATTTTTATGGTTTATTGTAGTGCCTAAAAGATCTATAGATGTATACCTCAATGTCATTGTGATATTACATATTATTATCCTTAGGCTTGTATTTTATGTATAATTATATTTGGTTAATTTATATACATAAAAAACATACACAATTATTAGGGTGATCAAACAGGGAGGTTTTAAATTACAAAAGTAGACATATGGATAATGTGGCTTAGATTTCACTAAGGTGTATGATATGAGGAACCAATATCATACACCTATTGCCTATTATATCTAGGAAGGAAATAATAATGATCCTAAGAATGACAATAGTATTTCCAAAGTAATTTAACTTTTATACACAAATTAGGGATATCATATTTGTGTATGAAAAAAAATGGTAAGGTTAGGACCATATGTAGATATGTGTCTATGAGAGAATATAATAAAAAGTCATGTGTACACACTATTCATGTATTTGATGTAATGGTTAGAACTAATATTATCAATTTTCTAATAACAAATCTCTATCTCTATTTTTTTTTGGTTAAATACGGACTGAATTCTTCCCCTATAATGCTGACAAATTTCCAAATAAGACAAACATTAAAACTAAACACAATTAAGATGAATTTCGATATAAAAGTGATGATAATAATTTAGTATATATCATATGCCAACCGTATAAAATTATTCAAATTACCATTATATATACATAATATATATAATATTAAATTCTTTGGCCTTAAGGAAACTCTAAAGTATTTTATTGTAAAACTTTTTAAAGTATAACATGATCATTTCCCCTCTAATATGATAATTTAATCGATCAAAGACTTCCACTTATTGTGAAGTTTTACCATTAATTACATCAATGTTTCACGTTTCATTTAATCTAAATACTTTCTCCATGTCATCTTTCACATAAACCTACGTCAAATAAATTTCTCCATGTCATCTTTCATATAAACCTACATCAAATAAATGTCTACGAAAATCAATTGAAGTGAAAAGTGTTGGGATAGATAACATAACAATAAAATATTCTTCTTTTTTTCACAAAAGATGTTTGACAACATGTTTCAAAAAAAACTTGCTTTGTTCAAAACCTCTTAAAATGATAAATGTAGTGTTTCAAAAAAAAAATTCAAGTTTGTTCAAAACAAGTTTGAACAATTTTAGTTTATTCAAAACCCCTTTTCCATTTTTTAGCTCCCCTCTACTCTTCTACCAAGTAGGACTCACTTATCTACTTTAGTCTTCCTTTTTAAGTTTATTATAAATACATTATTCTTGAAATTGATCACTAAAATTGTCATCTTATTTTTTCTTTTAAAATATTACATAACCAATGCATCCAAAAACTATCAAATATGTTACACTTTATTTCCGTTTACTTCAAGTTTCTTGAAAAATAAATATATATATTATTAGATAATAATTTAATAAATAAAACTATTTTACCCTAATTATCAATTTAGAAAATATTGTTCTTTCAAAATAATTTTTATCATCATAATTATTATTCAAATTTTTTTTCAACTGCACCGATTTTTAATGATATATTCAAAATTACATTGCTTGTTATTTTCATTTTCCTTATAAAACAATTTAAAGCATATTTTGAAACATACCCACTTCTTCAATCTTATCGCAATATACTCATATACTGTTACTACTTCGTTTCTCCACCAATGTTTTGACTTAGTGAAAAATGTTAAATACTTGTAATTTTTACTTCAAAAATTAAAACCAAACTTTATATCTTAGAACATCCATGATAATCATAAAATATTTGAAATTACCAATATCTGCCATTTACAATGCTGACGTAAATCAAAATTAATAAGTTCATATGGATCTCTTCCCCTCGATGATTTCCCAACTAGAAATTCGGTCTTAGGTTTCTTCCAAAGATTGAAACCTTAACAGGCTTTGCGAGGCTCTTATGTCATGCGTAATCAATTCAACATATTCTTGTTATGAATTTAATTCAAACCAATGAAACTCACATTTCAGTGTCTACATTATTTATTTTTAATTAAAACCTTAAATGGAAGCATTAATTCATTTCTTAATTTTCAAGTGAAACGTACAAATTATTACTTCCAGTTATCATGTATCTGACACATATTTCTCGAAGTTAAATCTATGTCCAATTATGAAATCTCTTGAATGCTATTTAAATTTAGATTGTACCAAGCACAAAATAAACATCCATATTGTTATTTCTCTCACCGTGTGAATTCAGATGTTGCATTTTCCCGTAATCAAAACATTCTTATTGTTCCTCAACTATAATTTTGATTTTATAAATTCGTTAATATTTACAAATATATTTTTGTGTTCACTTATATGTTTGATACATTTGTTATTAAAATAAAAAAATTCATTATTAATAAGATGTGGGTGAATTCGTAAAGTGGTTTGGTTGTTTTAAGCTTTGTTTAGGTTTAAATCTTACAAAAGTAACTGAAATAGGATGTGGTTATCATTGGTATTCTTCAGTTGGTTGTGGTTGTTGCAGGTTCTTTTGGGCCAAACGTGACTGTTGTTCTTTTTTGGGTTGGTTGTGGCAATTCGTTTGTATCCTCAAGTCAGTTGTGGTCATTCGTTGGTATTCTCAGGCCAATTTTAACTATTGTTGGTATAATCAGATAGATTGTGGCCGTTATTAGTATATCTAATACATGTGGTACATGATCACTTTAGGAACTGTTCTCCCGATTACATCCCAAACCAATTCGTAACTTTAGTCAAAAAGTGAATACTAATAAAAACCAACTATAGAAACCCTCTTTATTTATTTTATTCGAAGTATTCTATGTGATCAACATTGAACCTCTATTTTAAGTTTATCCTCAATTTCTTTTGGTAAATTTTCAAATTTTTTTTCCGCTCAAATTGTTTATTTTAATACTTATTAACAAATTTTCATATATTTTTTTCCTCTCAAATTCTTCATTATAATACTTGTTGGCATAGTGACCAATTTTTTTACAATAACAACTTTATAAATATGATTTTTCATACCTTTGACACTTCTCTGCGTGATTATGTTTTATTCCATTACTTCTTGCACTTATTTCATATAATTTACAATTGATTCCTCCCTCATAAAAATTTTTAAGATCTTCCACCTTTTGAAAAACATCTTATTATACCTATATTACTTCATTGAGATGAATCTCTACGATGAAAATATATTATTTTTTTTCTTTTCCTTTAAAAAAGATCTGACATTTTAATTCATCTTCAAAATGATAACTAATTATTTTATTCAACGTTTGCTCATGTGTGTATAAAGAAATTTGAACATTTCCTTGATAACTACTTGTTGCACCATGTTTTCTATGGAATACTTTTATATTCGTATTGTTTGATTCTTTTATCTGAAGTTTCTCAAATTCCCTTTTAAGCATCTTAACTTTCACAACATTTATTTTTCTTATTCCTTGGTAAGAACATTACAAGCTTCCTAATTTTGTTTGTATTTAATCATTATTTCCACCTTAAAAATTATTTAAATCATTAATTTTTAATCATAACTCAGAACATTAAAATCATTCCGATCAGCTAGTTCCACGTACAAATTTTCCAAGAGATCTCATAAATATTTAAAATATTAAAATATTTTCATTATAAATATTCGAATATTTATAATCTTTATTATTAAAGGTAACGAATATGAAGATATAAAAAATTGTTTTTCATGTTTTCCATTAAAACTAGCTCAGAAAAAAATCAAAACCTTTAAAACTTTACAAATTCTGCCCAATTTGTTCTTATACTAATTTGTAAGCTATGTGTGCAAGAATAAACAATATAATAAAAAATAATTTTTAAAATAAAATCTTAAATTATCGGAAAGGAATTGTTTATGCAACAGTACTAAAATATACCTATAGAAAATAAAAGTTTGTGGAATAAAATTGTCTTAACAAACAATTATTGCTATAAGGTTGTCTTCAATATTTCAGGCTAATTATATTTATATATAATTATTTATATATATATATATATATATAATTTGTTTTAAAATCTCAAGAAAATCATATCTGAGGATAAGACATTGTGCTCAATTTATTCTAAAGCTTACATATACTTTTTAATATAAAAAATTTCATTTTAATTTTATTTAAATTTTTAACCACCTATTTTGCATGTGAAATTAAAAACTATTGAGAGATTTATTTGTGATAGACAATATCTCAATGTTATAAATGTCATGGTTGTGAAAAATGGGTTAGAAATCGCGTCTTCAAAATAAAAAGGCTCATTATGAATTATTTTCAGTTTTTTTTAATTGTTTAAAAGGAAATTCATATTAGAAGTGGAAGTTTAGTGTCATGACCTCTCTATTGCTATTGTGGACTCGTGCTCATAATCTGAGTTGATTTCGATCTCATTAAATATTTTATTGTGGGAATGAGTTGACTTTTTTTAAGTTAATTTTTGTGATTTTCAAAGATCTATCAGATCATCAATGAAATTTCATAAGAAACCAAAGTAGGTTTTAATTTTATTTTTTTTAAAATTAAAAACAAAGGGTAGGGGTAGGAGGAGAGAGGGGGCGCGTGGGGGAAATTAAAATGTTAAACTATTAAAGCTATTTCTTGTCATAGACATGTATATATCCAATGTTATCTTAATAAATATCCGTAAAAATAATGAATGGATTATATTTAGACAAAAAATTAATAAATTTGATAAAATTTAAAATACGTCAAAAATTATTTTTATTAATAAAAATAAAATATTATTATTTTTAATTATTTTAATATTAGAACTTTCAAATAAACTATATTTCATAAATAATTTTTTAAAGTTATTAATTAAATTAAAAATAATTCGAGGTTATTAATAAATTACTTTTAATTGAAAACCTAACGAATATTAAAATAAGACTATTTTAACCTAAGCCTACACCCTAACCAAAATCCACCACGTATGCAATTTGATAACGCATAGTAACCGACTCTTCCACCACGTCACGTGGAGGGAACAACAATAAAATTTTAGTTCTAACTAACCATTTTTCTGTTTGAATTAACCCAATCCATCATCGCCCACTTTAACTCATGATTGCAAAGGGAATGTCCATGTACCATTGCCACATAAAGAGATAGTTAAAAACCAATCAGAGCATGTAGTAAGGAGAAAAATTCACATGAAGAATATTATAAAAGCTGAGGATCGAAGCGACAAGAGAGGGGGGACCAACGCTTGGAGCAGAAGTAAAAGGAGATCGACGCATTGGAAAGAGGATCAATGCTTGGATGATCTTCACCTTCTTCATTTCTTCCATGCAATCATTGTTAGCCCATGATTCAATCCAACCAGAACCACCTTCCATTTCATTAAAGGATTTAAATGGGCATGAGTAAATTTAATGTTTTATTTAAATTGTAGAGTAAATATTTTATTTAAATTTTTAGGGTAGATTTAATATATTATTTAAATCGTAGGGTAATATAATTTTTTATTTTAGTTAGAGTAAATATAATATTTTTATTTAGTTTTGTTTAAATATAAAATTATTTTTGTGAAAATGATTTGGATGTAAAATATAATATTTTATTTTATTTTTTTAAATATTTAAAATAGAAAATATTATCCATAATTAACATAATTAAATATTATCTAAATTTTCAATTTTAATATTTGATCTAATTTACAAATGTTACAAAGAAACAATTTACAAAATTCATATTTATAATTAGAATGGTAATTTATTTATACACTTTCATCATGTTACTTAGAATAAGTTTAAATTTCTTATTTATGATTAGAAGTTATTACAATCAATTCTACTATATATTACATAAAAAAATAAATTCTAATTCTATTTTTATAGTTAAATGAATTCCTTAGAGATTCGTTATAATCAACTTTATACTTTTGTATGTAGGAAACTATTGAAATTTTTTATATTGCATAGTTGGAAAAAAAAATTATTTTAACTCATTTCTATATTGGAATTAAGATTCTCATTTATCACCATTGAAAATAGCATAATAATATATTATTCATACTTGATTTATTTAATGTTAAATTCAAGTTCAATATAGCATTCTTAAGCTTCATTTGTATAGGTTATCTTATAGAAATGGTTACCTAAGTAGACTAAAGGTATGATTGTCAAGAGAAATAATATTGTTATTTATTAACATGATGACTAAAGTAGGAAATTATGTTACATATTTATTTTACCTTTCTACTCTAGAATTTGCTTTTGAAATACAATACATTACTTCATTTCAATCATTCTTTACTTTTTAAATCTTAACTTAAACCAATAATGTAAAGCTAAAAAAATCTATGCACCAATTAGTATTAAGCGGATCCTCTGGCTCATATTTACGGGTAATGCCAACACACTTGAGTTACTATATCCATAGCATGATATAGCTATAATAACGATATCTGGGTTTTGTCCCTATAAAATGTTATGGAGAAATAAAGACCATGTCATGTTATTAAGACCAAGTGGTGGGATAATCCCTCTTCGTCAACAAAACTAAATCAAGATAAGAAATTGACTTTACCTATCTTAAATAATTTTGACTTGTAAACTTATAAAACATAATGGTGAATGTATATTTCTTACTCAAAACTCGATACCATAAAAAATGAGTAATAAAACCCAAGATTGAGAGTGCTAAACTAGTTATTATCAAGAAACCACTAACCATATGGATTTCAAATAATGAAACTTTGGCAATAGCAATTATATAGATTATGTTGTCTAAAATACACATAATAAATATTATGGATATAAATAAAAGATATAAAATGTGATGTAGCTTGCAAATATTTATATCTATTTCTTGTTAACATTTAGGGTTAGTTTAGTTAAACAAGTATTTAGTTACTTAAATTGATACTTTTACACTACTATTCAGTTAGCAATCATAGAGAATCTGTCTAAGGAATTGGGAACTAGAAACTAGATTCACAATTCACATAAAACTTAAAATAAAAAATAGAACTACATGCATACTACACTATGATCTTATTTAAAAATAGGTATGTAGGTAGTCTGAAATGTGAATGATGTTTTCAAAACATAGGTGATTAAGATGGGGTTGGAATTGTGCACTAAACAAGATTAAAATTAAATACAAAGGCAACACCATTATAATAAATCTCTAGTTTAGATAAACAAAATAAAGATAAAATTTATGTGATATACACAAAAAATTCTTGGTTAGATTGTTGTATTTCCCAAGGCTTTAAAGTAAATTCTAAGGTCAAATACAACTTTTTTATATGTTTTACACATGATACTATCATAATGACCTCAGTGCTTATCTAGAAGAGATGAGTGGTGAATAATAAGCAACTCAAGATCTAATTAATCTTGATGAGTAAAATCTCTAGCCAGAATAGAACCCACCCATATATAGATGCCTAACCTTTATGGTTAGATGTTTACATATTTGTCAAAGGATATTAGATGCCTAACTCATATGGTTAGATGCTTGCCCATTTGGTAAAAAATATTAGATGCTTTCTTAGTTAGCAAATGATATCAAATAGGATAAAGTATACCTAAGTTATATTTATAAACAAACATTAATTAAATAGAAAAAATTTATGTTTTAAGATCTAGGAAGTGTGTTCTCTACATTGTGATATCAGAGCAGGGGTTCGAAAGCTAGGCCTTAAGTCTACTTTGACCTACACTTGGTAAATTATTAATTATTATTAACTTGTTGAGAAAACTAATTTGGTTAAAATTGATTGTTCAAACATGGATTGTGGAAAAACTTCAAGGAAAGGAAAGGAAATAAAGAAACTAGAGAAAATAGAATTTCCATCCGCTTTCAAAGAACCCATTTACATTTTGACTCAGATACAATAACTACAATCCAGATTAAACTCAAATCTTTAAAAGTTGAGCCAGTTAAAAAAAAACTATCTATGATGGAACCTATACTCTAACATTCATTTATGTGTCCATAAATATGATATTTTCCATTTAGAATGGGTTCTGATGCACTTTACATAAGCTCTGAAGTATGTAAGGAATATAACTGATGCCACCAATATGTGCTTCACTTAGAAGATAAAGTTCTTGAAGAAATGAAATTGGATGAAGAAGATTTTGTTTAAAAGAATTTTTGAATCAATGTTATACAAACATCTATATGTTATAGTCATAAAAATTTTCTTCTATAAAGCTAAGAACACTATGTAATAAAAAGATGAATAACATCATCAATTTCTTATTTTTTGTCAATCCAATGTGTGACTATGATCAATAATAGAATGTATGATAAAAAATAGATTTATCAAAAAAATAATTATGCTATCAATTGTATTGAATGAAAACTTAAGAGATTGTGTTATTTCAATTAGGAAAGCAGATGGCAAGACCTAGATGATCAACTAGGAATCAGTGGGAAAGTGTAAGATACACGGAACCCAACAATGAGAATGTTGAAAAATAAGTTCCAAAATATAGAGAAACAAGGATAGAATCCCTTATCAATTTATTAACTAAGCAAAGAAATTAAAGAGACTCACTTGAGTAAGTGATTAATGTTCTTAGGTCAAGGCAAGAAAATATAGAAAATATAATGGAACCTAACCTTAAAAATACACCTGATTAAGATCCATCACTAGTCAATGAAATAGAGGTTATAGCTCATAGAATTAAAGTTTTATTTATTGATCATAACAAATATTTGAAGAAGATTTCACCCCCTAAGTTGTATGAGAAATGATTAGGTGAAGGTGTTGAGAAGTACTTAGACTTGAGAAACTACAATGATGCAACTTAAGTATTATGGGGATACTACCAATTGGTAGGAGAGGTAGCTAGCGAGTGTTCTAACACAAAGGTTATAATGATGATAGATGATAAGGATGAGATACAAAATGAACAAACCTAGAAGGTAATCCATTCCTAAGGTAATTTGATGATGTGTTTCCTAAAGAATTATTTGGAATTCCCCCAAGGAGAGAATTTGATTTTTCAATTGATATTGTACCAAGAGTTGAGCTAGTCTCTAGAGCACCCTAGAGAATGAACATAACTGAGTTGATGGAACTTAAAATTTAGATAGAATAACTCTTGAGTAAAGGATTGATAAAACTAAGTGTGGATCCTTAGGGAGTGCAAGTCTTATTTGTTAAAAATAAATATGGAACTCTAAGATTATGTATTGATTATAGAATGTTGAATAAGGTCACAATTAAAAATAGATGTCTCCTACCTCATATAGAATACCTTTTCAAGTAAATAAAAGGATCAATAATTATCTCAAATATAGACCTGCAATCCAAATATCATCAGCTAAGAATTACGGAGGAGGATATTACAAAAAAATACATTTAGAATTGGACATGGACACTATGAGTTTGTTGTATTACCATTTGGGGTAACAAATGCTCCTTTAGCATTTATGAACTTAATGAAAATCATGTTCCATAATTACATGAATAAGTTCATCTTGGTGTTCATAGATGACATTTTGATTTAATCTAAGAATCAGAAAGAGTAGTTAACACATCTTCAATTGGTTCTTCAGAGGTTGAGAGAACTTAAACTATATGGTAAGTTGTCCAAATATGCATTTTTTAAGAAGAAAATCCACTATATGGGCCACATCATATCCAAAGAAGGAATTGCAGTAAATCTAGACAATATAAAGGAAATAATGGAGTGGACAATCCCCAAGAATGTTTCATAAGTAAGGAGTTTCATGGGGTTATCAGGATATTATAGGAGATTTGTTGAAGGTTTTTCTAGGATTTACAACTTGATTATGACATTGCAAAGGAAAGATAAAATGTTTATATGGACAAAGTAGTGTGATAAAGCTTTCCAGATTCTGAAAGAAAAGTTGATGACAACACTTATCTTGAAGGTTCCTAATTTGAATAAAAAATTTTTGGTTGTAAAAGATGCATCCATCGAAGGATTAGGAGGATTACTCATTCAGAATTATTCTATAATTCCATATGAGTTTAGGAATTTGAAAACCCATGAAGTAAGATATGCCCCTCATGATTTAGAACAAGCGCAATTGTTCACACTTTATAGTAGTGTAAATATTTCATTATTTAGAAACCTTTTGAGCTAAAAACTAACCATCAAGAGCTAAAATACATATTCACTCGACTCAGTCCAAATGCTAAGCAAAAAAGGTGGTTAGAGTTCTTGAGTGAGTATTATTTTGAAATTGAGTATATCAAGATAAAATAGGACAAGGTTGTCAATGCTTTTAGTAGGAGAAGACACCTGATAAATATAAAAATAATTAGATATAATATAAAAGGGAGAATACTAGAAGGATAAAATAAGTATACTTGGTGTAATCAAGTGAGAATAATGATAGAAGAGACTATAGAAGACCCAAAAATTTAAGGATATACCTCATACGGTGAGGGTTTTCTTTTGTATAAGAACATGATCTATGTTCTAGATGTAGAAGACTTAATGAAGATAATTTTGACTTTAGATCATGATGCACCTGACTCAGGTCATCTAGAGGTAAACAAACTCTATGCTAATCTTAAGAAACTATACTTTTCGCAAGGGATGAAAAAGAGATATAGTATGATGTGTCATGATGCTTGAAATGTCAGAGGGTTAAAGTAAAACACCATCATTCTATAGGACTTTATATATCTGCACAACATTCCAAAATATAAATGGCAAGTTGTCAATATATTTCATACAAGGATTACCTATGACATCTTATTTGTATGATGCTATTATGGAGGTAATCAACAAGCTTACTAAGGTAGAATATCTCATACTAAAAAAATTAATTGATGATGTACCAACCTTAGCCAAATGATTAAATGGCATATAGTTCCTAAGAGTATCATATTAGATAGAGATTCTAGGTTTACTTCAAGGTTTTGGATGACCCTATAGTCAGTCGTAGGTACACAATTGAACTTTAGCTCTACATTTCATCTTGAGATGGATGAGAAAATAGAAAGGACAAATCAAGTTGTGGAAGACCTCCCAAGGATATATTTTATGGATTAAAAAACCAAGTGGGAAGCTTATCTCTCATTGGTATAATTTTTATATAATAATGTGTTTCGAACATCTTTAGGTATGGCTCCATTGAAGGCTCTATATGGGAGAAGTTGTCAAATGCCTCTTAGTTGGGATAACCTTGAGGATAGAATAGTAATTGGTCCTGAAATGTTGAAAGACATGGAGGAATATGTGAAAGTTATAATAAAGAGGTTGAAGAAAGCATCAGGCAAACAAAAAAGCTATGTAGATATGAAAAGTGTTTAGAGAGAATTCCTTATTGGTGATAAGGTGTTTTTGAGGGTTAGACCACATAAAAGTTCCATAACCTTTGGGAAAAAGGTGAATTTATCTCCTTGCTTTGTAGGACATTTTGAAATCCTACAAATAATCAATCTAGTAGCCTATTGATTGGACTTACCCCCGTAGCTATGTCACATTCATTATGTCTTTCATGTGTTACTTCTTAAGAAATAGGTGCGTAATAATAAACACATTTTAAACTAGAATGCTTTGTAAGTCCAAGAATTTGGTAGAATAACAATAAATCCATAAAAAGTGCTGGAAAGTCACCAGTAACAATTGCATAATATATAATTTGATTAATGCAAGGTACAATGGGATCAATATGGCAAAGGAAGTGCAACTTGGGAGGACACCAAAATAAATAAATAAATTATAGTATTTTAGTTTTCTAAAATAAACTAAAACCCTATCCTTTCCCTTTTAAATATTTAAATAAAATATTATATTTTACATTCAAATAATTTTCATAAAAATAATATATGTGTGTAATTCTCATTTAGTTTTCTAAAATAAACTAAAACAATATCCTTTCCCTTTTAAATATTTAAATAAAATATTATATTTTACATTCAAATCATTTTCATTATATATATATATATATATATATACGCACACACACATTTTGCATTTATGATACTCGGTATTAAATGAAATTTCATAATATTGCATGAATGATTGGATCAGGGTCAAGAATTTATTTTGATGGATCTATTAAGAATATACATTATTAACATAACTAAATGTTATCCACATATTTTATTTTAATTTTTGATCTAATTTACAAATGTTACAAATAAATAATTTATAAAATTCATATTTATAATTAGAATGGTAATTTAACTAAATACATTCATCATGTTACCTAGAATAAGTTTAAATTTCTTATTTACGATTAGAAGTTATTACAATGAATTCTATGATATGTTGTGTAAAGAAATAAATTTCATTTCCATCTTTATAATTAAATGAATTCCTTAGAGATTCATTATAACCAACTTTATACTTGTGTACATAGGAAACTATTAAATTTTTTTATATTGTACAGTTGGAAGAAAAAATCTATTTTAGTTCATTTCTATATTGGAATTAAAATTTTGGTTTACTATCATTGAAAATAACATAATAATATACTCTTCATAAACGATTTATATAACATTAAATTCAAATTCAATATAGTATTTTTAAACTCCATGTGTATAGGTTATCTTATAGAAAATGTTATCTATGTAGACTAAAGGTATGATTGTCAAGGAAAATGATGTTGTTGTATATCGATATGATGACTAAAGTAAGATTTTATATTATAGAATTAATTCTACCCTTTTATTCA
Organism: Torreya grandis; assembly: GCA_037957365.1. Classification (NCBI taxonomy): domain Eukaryota; kingdom Viridiplantae; phylum Streptophyta; class Pinopsida; order Cupressales; family Taxaceae; genus Torreya; species Torreya grandis. The sequence continues at coordinate 2,787,342 of JARHVA010001767.1, read as the reverse complement.
ATATTTTTTTAAGAAAAATACAATGCTTTAATTTGTTCCAAGCATTCCTTAATTTTTAAATCTCAACTCAGATAAAGAATATAATGTTAAATAAAAATACATAGTGTTTGATATTAAGTAAAGCTTTTGGCTCATATATATAGGTAATGCCATCATATTTGAGCTACTGCATCCATATCTTAACATAGGTGTAACAATGACATCTTGGCATCATCTTTATAAACTATCAAGGACAAATAAGAACCATGTCATGTCAATAAGACCAAAGAGTGGGATAATCTCTCCTGATAGACACCACTAAATCAAGATAATAAAATGATTTTGACTATCTTAAACAATTTTGATAAATAAACTTATAAAACAGAATGAAGAAAGTATATTTCTTACTCAAAACTTAATATCATTAAAAAAGAGTGAAGAAAACTAGCATTGAAAGTGTTAAATCAGTAATTATCAAGACACCACCAACCATATGGCTCTCAGATAATAAAACATTGGCAACATCTATTGCATGGATTAAGTTTTTTAAAGTAAAGATAAAAACATTGTCAATATAATTAAAAGATAGAAAGCGGATGTAGCTTGCCAATATTCATTTATATTAATATTTAGGGCTAGTTTAGTTAAAAAAATATTCAGTCACTTAAACTGATACATTTACATTCTAATTTGGGTGGTAATTATAGAGGAAATCTCTAGGGAACTGGGCACTAGAAAGTGCTGCATACCAAGAGTTATAGTTCAAATGAAACTTAGAATAGAAAAATAGAACTACATGCATACTACACCTCGATCCTATTCAGAAGTAGGTATGTAGGTAGTCTAGGAAGAGAATAATGCTTCCAGAACATAGGTGATTAGGATGTGTTCTAGATTGTGCGCTAAACAAGATTAAAATTAAATAAAAAGGCAAGACTCTTATAGTAAATCTTTGGTTTTGTTAAACAAGATAATGATAAAAATTTTGTGATATCCTCAGAAAGATCCTAGTTGGATCTTCATAGTTCCGGAGGCTTTAAGGTAAATTTCAAGGTGAAATACGATTTTTTGTTATAAGTTTTATACATGCTGCTACTATCACGATGATCTCCTTGCTTATCTAGTAGAGACGAGCAGCGAACAATAAGCGACTCAAGCTCCGGTTGGTCTCGATGAGTCAAGTCTTTGGCCAGAGCATAACTTACTCATATGTAAATGCCTAACCTATATGGTTAGATGCTTCTCTATTTCATAAAGGGTATTAGATGCCTAACCCATATGATTAGATGCTTGTTCGTTTAACAAAAGATATCAGATGCCTAACCCGTATTGTTAGATGCTTGTCTGGTTGGCGATGGATATCCAATAGGATAGAGTATACCCATTCACAAGCAAATATTAATTAAACAGAAATGAAATATATATATATATATATATATATATATATATATATATATATATATATATATATATATATATATATATATATATGTTTTACGATCTAGGAGGTGTGTTATCTACATTTAGTTCCCGCCTAATGCAAGAGGTAAGGGAATTCATGTTAACAAACAGGAAGGCCAATGCAGTGCTCACATGTTACCATCACCATGTTGAACAAACTCTCGAAGGGAAAGGTCACCTGATTAACTTTAATTTACAGTTACTCCATTCACATTGGAAAATACATTTGTTTATGTTGCAAACATTATGACTCCCTTTTATGCAAATGCGACAATGCTATTTACAGTTAAAACTTTAATACATTATTGCATCTTAGATACTAAATCTTTACACAAATAGATATATATAGACATGCACACGTACTTTTGAATCTCTAACTCACTAAGTTTCATTTCCTACACGTCTGCTAAGCCGCTGGTGGTAGACATGCACCTTAAATATATCTCAATTAACTTGTGGGTACATATATATTAACACAAGCATATAAACAGTACAGGTTAACATTTTACGACAGATAAAATTTTAAGTCGCAATTAATTCACATTTTAGGGGGGCAGGGGCGGGGGAGCCGCAAGGGGGGCGGGCGTTGATATCAATGATACATAAAACAAAGCCACAATTATCGTTTTTCGATGTCACCCCCGATGAAAAACTAGATGGTCTACTAATAGATTACGAACTACAGTAACGTATTCACTCAGTCAAATCCTAGAGTGTCTACCTGTAGATGTCAATACAAATACCCATTTCTGTTTGTCAAAATGTACAACATTAAATCTTTCAATGTAACGTTTCGTGTAGAAGACTAACACTTAGTAGTTAGAGATCTGAAAACATATAAATTTGGAACAGTTAAATTTTTAACCTACATTAATATTATTCGATAGTATAGTCCTGGATGAACAGTGCAGCAGCTGTTGAAGCAAATGTAATACAAGTACTCCATGTAATTGCTGCCATACCAGACATTTCTTAAATATGAAATATATATTTGCAGAGATGTGGAAAAAGATCTTATCAATGAAGATTCGGAAAAACGCGGCAATCGTACAATTTGTAAGGTTGTGTCAGGAAGTGCAGTGAAATGAAAATAATTACGGTGTAATAACCTTTGAGAAGACGACGACTAATACTCAAGAGACGATGTTTGTTGAGTGGTTTTAATCTAAGCCCTTAAAGAAACACCCCACTGATTTTCTGCGACTTTTTTATTGCAATTGCAATGTCAAGTCAGTTCCACCCTCAATCTAAACATAATTAAGCTGATAAGCGTTCACTTACAAGAATGAGCCCTCCGTTCCCTACCTATTTAATGTTTACCTATGAAGCTGGTGATGCGTGGTGCACTGTTGTGCAGGCACGTTAATATGGCTTGAGGGTTGAAGGCCAGGTGGCATTGAGCTCTGACTAGATATGGAAGGTTGATAAGTTATTAAATTTGATTAATTGCATTTAGTGTAATTTCTTGATGGTGATAATGTTTTAGAGAAATCATTATTTTTTATGGTTTTATAAGGAAATGTATTTGTTTTCTTTATTCAGTGTAATAGCGATGCACGCATTGATTAGGGATTGGACATACAATGATTGTAAGGTGGCTTAAGCTTGATGTTGTTTATCTGTGTAAAGGGAGCAAGAATATTTTGTGTCTAATTTTTATATTGATGAGTGTTCACTTACAAGAATAAGCCTTCCATTTCACTAATGTTAATGTGGTATGTAGTACTGTACAACGACGTCAATAGGGCTTGAGTGTTGAATGTTCGGGTGCATTGGCCCGCCAATGGTTGGGTGGCAATATTAAAATTTAATAAATTAGTAAATTTAATTATATTTATTGCAATTTTCTATTGGTGACAAGGTTGTAGAAAAACTATTTTTATTTTTATATTTTTGTAAAAAAACTATTTGTTTTACTTATTCAATGTGATAGTGATGCACAGGTAACCCAGAATTGGGCATATAATGATTGTGAGGTGGGTTATGTTTGATGTTGTTTCTTTGCATAGATGGAACAAGAATATTTTGTATGTCTAAATTTTATTGTTGACACTAACAAAAATATAAAAAATATATGCATTAAACTTTGTGTTGTAAAATATTTGGGGATGGTTGTCTTTTTCTTAATAGTACAAATCATTGGTTTGACAAAGTGAAAATTATAAATATGGAAATAATTTATAGTTATGATGTAGTTATTTAAATACTAATAATTTGGTATTTTTATTTCTTTAAGATAACAATAGAGATTGGAAAAAAAAATAGACAAATTTTCTTACCTTTACCAGTTTGAAACATTCTGTAGTTATGATAGTACGACACAAATAGACCAAAATTTAGATATTTATTCATTGAAAACACTTTTTTAACTTGATTTGCATCAGAAGTTATATGCATATGGTTAAATGATGATTGCATAGAATCCATGAATAAAAGCACCTTAACATGCCTTCCTACCACGTACATGTATAGACCCTTGAAAAAATTTGGATTATATTAAAATATAATTAAAACTAAATATTTTTTAAAACTTGAAATATAACTATAAAATTGAAATAAACATATAATTAAGTTTGAATTCGAGATTCGATAAAGATAGATTACCATGCATAGTAAATAAACGAATGCATAAATTAATCCTTGCATTGAAAGGACAACTGAAATGTAGGACAACATGATGTCTCATATCCCAAAATAAAAGTGATCGATATTGGGATTGTTAGGAAACTAGACAATTGGTAGCAACAAAAATTTACTAATTTTAATATAAAATCAAATTTATAATAATAAAGATAATTTTAATAGATAGAAAATTAAATATACATAAAACAAAATATCATGTACATGATAAAACTTTAGTAGAGTTAAGGAAATATTTACAGTGTAAGATATCAAGTTTTATTAATTTAAGTTGAACAAATTACATGTGAATTTATTATGATTTACTTTGTCTTTTCACAAAGATAAATACATCTAGTTGGTAAAGTATCGTTACGATTTTTTCTCTTAAAAATAACATTAAAAAACACCATTGATATTTTTGTTATTGAAAATAGAATTCTATAAAATTCATCTGTTACAGCACCCTAAACCTCCCAAATGATATTAGTGGGTGGTGTTTCCACCACACCCCCTATCAAAAAGTAACATATAAACCATACTTTAAAGAGATCAAACATTTAATTTTATTGTCACATGTTTAACAAAGATAAGACAATAAATATAGATATCATTAATGATATTTGATTACAGCTTGCAATTTTAAAAAAAAAGAAAAAATATCGCGAAAATTAATATCAACATCTGACATCAATTTAACAGGAACATTAATATAAAAAATAATATTAAAAAATGTTATTAAGAAGTTGTTTCCGTGGAATGTGAATAAAATTAAAGGGTATTAGTGATCGACTTTATGGAACGAATGATGGAACCTCTCATTTGTCTTCCACATTGTATTTGGTTCATTAGGGATTTCGGTTGCTTCATATTATTATTTTTTAAATAATTATATGTATAAATCCATTTAAGATGTTATGTAAATAATGCACATTTCTCCTCCTTGGTTAGGTACTAGGTCAGTATGTGTTTACAATAAGATTCATCATATGTACATTTCTCCATCCAACGACAAGATTCGTCATATGTACATTTCTCCATCCAACCACACCTTGTAAATAAGTTTTTTTTAATTTTAATTTTAATATTTTTTAGAGCTATTATATCTGTATTTTAAAGAATGATACAAACTGCTTAAGACATCATAGATACCATGCATGCATGTAGTGAATTATTTACAATGTTTAAATACTTATATAGTGCCAAATTTAAAACCAGTAGTTAATAAGGGTTTTCAAAACGAAATAAAAAATTAAATGTTTAATAAAAATAAATATAATATTTATAATTCACTTTTGTTTTGATAATTCTTGAATCGGTGAAACCCATGTGATTAAAAAAAAACAATTGGAAAAACTTTAAAACCTCTATTTCATGTTGTTGCATTGTAGAAATCAAGGGCAATGTTACATGTTCAAAACTGGTAAAATAATTTTATGTTTATCTCTTAAAAGCTCATGGGTATCAGTGGGTGTAAGTAACCATTTGGGTAAATAAACATCTTTATCTTTAAATATTCAACAATTCCAAAAATAATTACGTCTAATAACATCTAATAAAAATCTAAAAGAATCAGATAATTAGATTTTATCTCTATGTAGCAACAATCTTTGGACATAATCTAGTTTCCATAATTCGTCAATTTCATTTGGATATAAAGTACCTAAGTACTCCATGTTTTCAAACGTAAGTAATAAAAATGACAATTCTTAATCGATATTTTGAGTACAAGATTTAGTACTTATTTGAGTACCCCTATTTTATAAAACATTGTATTTAAACTATTACATGAATTTATCAAAAAAAATTTTGGCTTTAATGGGTTGTTTGTTTTTAGGGTATGTTTATTTTTTTTCATTTGTGTTTATAAAATTGCAATGATTTTTGTAAGCCCCTTCGGTGATAGGCTCTGACAATATTGTTCCAAGTTTAAGAATTTCTATGTGTTATATTACAAAAATCTATCATTTTTAACACACACAAATATGATCTATAAATAAGTTATAAAACATTCATAAAAACTCAATAAAATATGTATTTTATTTAAAAATAAGTAAATTTATATATAAATAAATTTTACATTGTTTTATTTCAAATATATTTTTAATAAATCTAGTATAAATATTATCAATACATATATTTAAAAGACATTGAGAGATATTCATCTTGAGGTGCTTATATTGTAACATAGGTTATATAGACTCATCGAGATTGATATCTCCAGTGTCTTTTAGATGGATATATTTATGATATCTATGTTAGTATCACCCACCTATGTGGTTTTCTAATGAACCTAAAAACTATCAAGAATAATAAAATTAACAATAGACCAAGATCTTGAAAGAATACTCAGAATTGATTCATAGTGATTATTTCAATATCTTGACCTATTGGTAATTTTCATGTTCTTGATAGTCTTCAAGTTCATTTCTTGCACATTTCACAATTTAAATACCAATGAATAGAACTTTTCATTTTCATCTAAATAAAATATGTACACACACACACACACACACACACACACACACACACATGTATATACACATATATACACATATATACGCATATATATGCATATACATACATACATACATACATACATACATGCATACATATATATACACACACACACACACACACACACACACACACACACACACACACACACACACACACACATATACATATACACATATACATATACATATACATACACATACACATATACATATACACATACATACACATACACATACATATACACATACATACACACACACACACACACACACACACACACACACACACACATACATATATACACACACATATACATACATACATACATACATACATACATACATACATATATATATAGATATACATACACACACACACACACACACACACACACACACACACACACACACACACACACACACACACACACACACACATATATTCAATGATAATTAAATAAAAGATCTTCATATACCTCAAAATGTTGAAATTAGTATAATATATGTGATATTAGAAATGTAACATTATTGTAGTTATAAGTACATGAGTCTCTCTTCCTCAATTTTCTTTTCTAGAAAGCTATTTTCCTATTTTTAAATTTTCATATTTGTCATATGAAATTTGATACTAAATTTTGAGTCCTTCCAAATGTTTTACATGCAATATAACCACAAATGTTAACCTTGGTCGTCATGTATGCCCTATATAAATTATTTCTTAAGAAAGAGTCAATCTTTTTGATTTATATATGGATAATACCCAACCTAGTCTTAACGGGGGTTGTCATTTTCATCACCTTTATACTGGTGTAATTGGAATTGTATACAGAGTTGCATCATCAAATAACATTTTAGAGTAACTATCAAATTCCACCATAACATATGTAGGTGGTTCTGGTGGGAATCTTCTATGTTTTAGTATTATACTTTTTAATATGTCATAGAGATCCATTTAGAAGTATTTCTTCTACCCATAGATTCAAGGTTAACATCACCCTTGAATTCTTAGTAATTATGAATTTCGCATCTAATTCATCATTCTGACCTCTTGATGGATTGGTACTATGTATTCTAAAAACAAAAATTTCAATTTAATTCTATTATAGTTTTTCACATTATCAGTTACTTCAAATAAATGATTAGCAATGTCAAAATCTTCCCTAATTCTTGGATGTAATATAATATTTATTCTTGACATTAATAATTTCCAATCATGAATAGATTGATGTGCATCTATAATATTTGTGATCAATTGTTGAAACCTTTTTTGGTCCTCACTTTCTCCTTCTTTTATAAATACCTTATCTAGAGTAAAAACTATTTTGAATTCTTCCCATACAATTTTTCCTATCTGTTACTATATATGGTGATTTGTAATTGATAGGAGCTTGGTGGCCTAAATCTCCTACTAAAATGATTGGTCTACTGCCAAAAATCATGTTTGGTTTTTTAGGAAATGATTGATAAATTCATGCTTCTATGTTCTACAATTTTTTTCTCTAATAAAACATCTTTCATCAATCTATATGTATCTTATATGCCCTATTTCTAACTGAGAATGTGTGAGTCTTCTTCCTTCTAATTTAGTAAAGTCTGTGATTTGGATTGATAGTGTTCAATGGATTTTCAAAGCATTAATATTAAATGCCGCAACTCTAGTTGGTGTAAATAAAATAAGTGGAAAACACTACATATTTGATGTTATTTTTATGTTCATGTTATTCCTTGAATTATCATCCATAGTGGTGAGACATTATTAGTCTGAAGAAAATGTCTTATGATGATATCATGTGTTGTTTTTATTTATCACCTAAGGTTCCATATGAAATATTATTTTTTGTATTGTTTGGTATGAGCAACACATTATATTTCATTGTGCTTATGAATTTTATAGATGAATATGTGTATTCTTATCCTTCATATTTAGGATTTCATGGTGCTTGTCTAACAATATCTCTTCTAGCTGACATATCTAATTCTGATACTTCCATAATTTTCCCACAACTTACCCTTGAGATGATTTCTCACTAATGCTCCATTATATTTTGATGAACAACTTAAACATCATCACCTTTAGCATCACCTTGATTTTCATTATTATCTGGCATAGTCCTCTACATTATCTTTTGGCATAGTCCTCTGCTCCACATGTATGTATGTATGTATGTATGTATGTATGTATGTATGTATGTATGTATGCAAGCATGCATGCATGTATGCATGTATGTATGTATGTATGTATGTATGTATGTATGTATGTATGTATGTATGTATGTATGTATGTATGTATGTAGTTTTCTTCAAATGTTTCATCCATTTATTTTAGTTTATTAAAGTAACATGTCAATTGGGTAAATAATTTTATAAATTTATTTAATATGTCGATCCAAAAAAAAGTTATTCCCTCACACCATTATACTTGTTAATACCATTGCAGGTTATGGATCATGGTGTAATAATAAAAATAATCACATTAAAAATATCCCTAACTCTAACCAATTTTTTGTTAAAATAAACCCTAACACTAAAAAACACCATAATCCATATGATATTTTCATGAATGCAAAAAATCATAAATTTCTAAGCTATAAAAAATTTAAACACTTTTGAGATTTTCAAACAAGGTTTAGTTTTGCAATGTTGGTAATGGATTTTGACAAAAATGTTTGATAAAAGATCATTCATGGTGTTATTAAAAATAAAGTCACTAAAAAAAGGTAGATAATTTATAATATTAAATAAAATGTCTCAGGGAAAATTTATAGATGAAGAAGTTGTAGCAGTCACATGCTCAAAATATCACATGCATTTTATTCCCAACCTGAGTCTTAATTCCCAAGACTAATGATGACTTTATATTATTTTAATGGTCATGTTATGCACTTGAAACTTTATAGAGATCACTTGTTATGTTTAGAGTTTCAAGTCTATGAGGTTACCTAGATTCTCCATGTTACTTACATAGATGTTTGATTGGTGACCACACTTTAAATATTTGGAAATTATTTAGTATATAGTTTATAAATATCACTAAAAATGATAATATTATACATCAAATTACTTATTATAATTGGTTAAGGAACTCTTTAGATTTGTGCACTAGATCATAAAGGTTGACTAGGTCCTTGAAAAGGATAGGTGACACACTCAGAAGTGACACAAAAAAGAATACGACTCATGGTCATAACTAGTTTATAAATATAAAATGTCTAGTGTCTAAAATCAATTGTAAATATCATGGTCTTTACCTTCACTGATGGGATC
>JARHVA010001767.1:2667500-2770000 GCA_037957365.1 Torreya grandis | reverse complement strand
CAAGATGTTATTAATTCTCAAATAGACTAACTTGATAGTGTAAGAGACCACCTATAGGTACCATATACAAAAAGAGCAAGTGACAAGTTGGATTGAGAACACTCTCAAGAAATAGACAAACCCTATATAAATTGAAGTTATTTTATTTTTATTTGGGTATCTTCAAACATATGGAAAAAGATAAAACTTGAAACTCTTACACATAGAAAATGACCCTAAAGAGGTACCAACAGGCTACAAAAGAACTCAATCTAGGGTAATTCTAGGCCTAAAAAGAATGGTTTAGGTGTTTGACATAATTAAAAGCCTAATTAATATTTAAAAGTGAAATTGAGCTCTCAAAGCCCAAAAACACAATCAAGTAACCTAGAAATCACCTACAGGTGGATAATGAGCACAGGCTAGTTCTAAGCCTTAATAAAAGGGAAGAGATTATTGGAATAAACTAAGTTATATCTCAATCACAGCATGAGGTCACAAGTTCTCTCTAACACCAAATGGAAACATTTCCAAAGGAGGCAAAATGAAAATTGATCAAACTAGGTTTCAAAACCTTGGACACAATCAGATCCCAATGAGTCTTGAAGAAAGTTTGGTGTTTTGAAGCATATATATTCATAGTTGCACTTTTGAATATTATATATATTTTGGTTTTGGGTGTAAAAATATTAAAATTGTCACTTTATGTTTATACAATTAGTGTACATAGTCATTTTTTTGTCTTAGACTTGGCCTACTCCTTTAGCAATGGGTAACCATGAGAGTAAGAGAGATTTTTGGAGTCAAATCATTAAATAATTTTCTAGACCTCATGGGGGAATATTGAGGTAAAATAAGAAAATTAATAATCTTTAAATACACCTATATATGGAAAAACAAAATTGGATTCATTAAATTACCCTTAAGGGCTATCAAGAAGGTGATAAACCCATAACCCCAAATACCCTGACCAGTGTACCATGAGCATACAATGGGGTAATAAATAATATGATAGAATTTGTAATCATGTGTTGATTTTTTAAAAATTTGTATGAATCCTTTATATTAATGTAATTTATTATTGAGACCCAAAACTCAAAGTTTACCTATTACATACTCAATAAACACTAAGCATGCCACCCAAGTAGTAACCTCATATGGTCATACCATATCTCACACTTTGTATGGGAGGTTGAGACATTTGGGGTAGCTGATAAGGTTATTAAATAAGGTTTTTCATGTGTAAGGAGATAGATTATTGATATGTTCTTTATGAAAAATTGTTAAGACCTCAAATAGGTCTTGAACCTATGTTAAACCTTGATAGTAAATAGTCATGGAGAAAAGACCTCAAATGCACATATAATGACATATTTTCTCAAAAAAATTCTTGTATGTTGTATAATACTTCCATCATGTTATCTAAATGTATTTTTATTCTAACATCACTTGTATGGATTATTACAACTTCCTATTTTTGTAATTTTTTAAGGTTTTTTAGATATTCTAAGAAGGGGAGAGCTTCCCAATCATGGGATAAGGTAATTGGGGATTTTTCGTATCCATTAAAGTTTATAAAAATTTATAGGATATTTTTTAGGTGATCAAATAAAACCCATTTTCCAAGGAAGGTTAAAACATGCTAAAAATGTGACTATGTGGTAAGGCTATTTCTTGGGTTGCATACTTCCACAAGGTCTCAAGATCTTAAAATTAGAATGCAGGTTGTGTATGTCCTAATGAAATTTAGGTACATGCTCTTGGGTTATTTAAAATTTGTGTAATAATTCTAGAGCAACATTATAGGGTCCTAAATAAGGAAGCCTAATTGAACCCTAATTCAAGAGAGAAAAAGGCAAAAAAGATGAAATTACACTTAGAGTCTAAAGTTAAAATTTTAAATGGAGATAAAAAATAATAATAGGTCCTAAATATTACCTTATTTTTTCATGATAATATATAAAAATCCATACACAATGAGGTTTACATGTTTGTAGGGCTACAAGGAAACTAGCCCTTTTAAAGGCTTAAGAAGCTAAACTAGTTCTTGGGAATTTTTAAGGAACCAAAATAGTTTTTTTCAGATGTGATACATATTTTAATACCATTAATAGAGTATGGATGAGATTAAGAAGATTCACTTTAGTTTTGAGTAACTTGGACCAAGTTAGGCATGAAAAACAAAGAGTTTCAAGACACGTATACACATGAATGATGCAATGTTAGGTCAAGAAAGTTTATTAAGGAATTTAATATGTTAAATGAGTATTTTGAGATCATTTAAAGTCAAATTAATTATTTAAAGGTCTATTTTCACTCTTTTAATTTAAAAAATAATAATTTTCAAAAAGCTAGTCAAGGTGTCAAGCCAATTCGTAACCCCTACATCACTTAGCAGGTTGGAGTTAATTCAAAAGTGAGAAACATGGCCATCGAGGTCTGTTTGGAATTCATAATAACTAACTTTATTTTTTAAACTCATGGACACTTTTCAATTATCTTCTACTATTCCCTTGTCTCTCTTCACACTTCTCCATATAAACAACCACTTTTGGCTATGTTCATAGAATCCACATTTGGTATGCTGAAGCCTTATTATTTTGAATATTAATGTTTTCCTTTGAATAAAATATTTAAAATTAGTTTTTAGATCTAATTATTATTATCTAAGTGTGTGAAGTAGGGCATGTTGAATGAGAAGTGATAATCTTATATCATTGTTTTCACATTACTATTTCATACTTTATACAAATGGCCTAATCTCTAATACATCACATGAAATTTAGTTATGGTGTAGACACCAGAATTAAATCACGCACATGTCTAACTACCTGTGTCAAAATCCCCTTTGAGCTAATTTTAAATAATATCAATTAGCATCCCTAACCCATGCTTTTATCCCTCACACATTTAATTAATTTAAAATATTTAATTAAGTTAATTAAAAACCACTCATGCCACCTTACCTGACCACCTCATCCTAAGACTAATTATTACCCTTTGAGTCACATCAAGACGTATTCCCCATATACTAACTACCCATGACTTGTTCTCACCCCAATAATAAATTCCTAACCAACTACATCCCTCTTAACCTCCCATTTCTACCATTTTTTAATACATACCACACTTGGTATGAGAAAGAATAAAAAATAGGCTAAAAATATCCCTTTTACCTATTCTCATGTCACTAACATCAGTCAACCCATGGTTGACATCAGTGGGGCAATATACATTGGTTATTTAAGCCAAACTCCAAACTAATGTTGAACGCAACAAAAAACATGAAATCTTATTTTTATTCACATAGAGGATTTTGGCATCTAACTTTTGACATATTGGCTTGCTATTACTTGCATAAGTCAATCCAAATCAGCAACTAAACTCTTGAGAACTAGTAACACATACTTAATTTCTCTATCCATGGAATTGGTTTGGCAAGCCTTATAGGAGCCATTCATTCGACACTTATCATTCAATCACCTCTGTAGCTAAGTACATCACTTATTCTATAATTTTTTAAGTAGTTACTTTATAATAACTTTATATCTATTATTTATTTATTTACACATTAATAACCAAACCCCTATGAAGGAGTTATAAAGATCTATTTCTTGTGTCCCCTTCCTTCAACCCACCAAACCTCCATTCAAATCCATCCAAATGATACTCTCTTTCACAACTCTCCCTAACCTCCCAAACCTAACCAAAACCATTACCTAGACCTAGAAAAGACTTATGCAAGCTCCTAGGAAATTATTTCCCCTATGAAATTAGTCACTCGAATGATATTGGTCACACTTTCTCCTGAACTTAGACAACCTAACTAACATCGACAACTATGTATTTTTCGTAACCCTTATAAAACCTACCCAGAAAACCTCCAAAATACAAACTAAATATAACACATGCACTTTGTTACTCTCTACTACACTCAGGTTGAAAATAATGGTAATATAATCTCTATTTTACTCTCCCTCTTCCTCTCTCTTTGTTATTTATTACTCTTTTGTTTCTCAAAAGTGGACTGTCATCTCTAATAAAGTTTGGCACTTCTTAGAACAAGCACATAGTTTGGCATCCAACTCATATATCTACTAACATACATTTTTGTTGTAGTGATTTCTTACTTATAGGTAGTCCTCCGCAACTAAAGAAGAGTGCTCACAACATTTGGATATGGTGTGTAAACCAATATGGGTTTGTTCTAATAACTTATCCATATCCTTTATTTTTATTTAGACTTGAAATAGACACAATATTATCAAAACATTTTTGGCATGCTCGGTGGGACCCTGGAGTTTTTCTTTGGTTCATTGCTTCTTTTAAGCACTCATATAGGTGTATTATAGTGAAATTTTCATTTCTTGTGATTTCTCTTTTTTTTCCCTTAAACTGAAAAAATTAAAATTATATTTTCTTTTTAAGGGTAATAAACTAAAATTTCTTCTTCCTTGCCACTCTTCTTTTCTCTTTTCCTCTAAAATCAGTTTATCCTTTTTCTTATAAGTTCAAATAATCTCTTCTTTATTTATTTCTTGCATGAAAATTAGGATAGTGAATTTCATTCTCCACTCATATTTCATGTTTGTTTTCATTAAAATCTAAACATTTCATATTTGGGTTTAAAACTTACTGCACTTCATTATTTGCTTACTGCATATTACCTCACATAGTTAATTACAAGCATTATGAATGAATTGTAGTACAACTATGTTAAAAAACCAAAACACACTCATAAAAATAAACATCTAAATTCATTTGAGACAATGCCCATCTAGATTTTAACACCTGGTGGATCACCTTACCCTACCTAGCTATCCAACTTGGATTTCACCACCAAGGGGATAACCCACTCCATTCTGTGACAGAGTATAAATTCTAGGTGGGAGGAATATTTTGGCTAATCAGCGTGGCTTGGATTCAAGTCCATGAAGTGCAAGGAGAAATATATTATAACAAGCCATATACCTTGTCTAACATAAATTTACTCTTGAGCACTAAAACTAACTTGAAATTAGCACTAGATTTCTTTCTATTACCTTTGCTAACCAAATTCTCTTCTTACTATCTGATTAAGGCATAAGACAACATGAGACTAACATTAATCTCTAGGAGTTAATAATTAGTGGTTGTATGTTTTTTTTATACTTTTCTATTGTCTTCTATATTTTGGAGTTGGTAAGGACTTTTTTCCATTCATTCACAAAATCAACACTATTATTAATAATTAGTTTGTATAACCTGTTCTATCCAATTTTCTAAGTGTTTTTTATTTTTACATAGACCTCTTACATCATCTATTTTACCTTTTGGTTTCTAAAACATTTAATTTTCTATATTCTAGGATATCATAGTGATCGACATCAATTAATTACACTGACATTGATAGAATTTAGCCTACCGATATTGACAAGTTTTAACTACCGACATCGGTCAAGTGATTGATGTCGATGACTTGGTAGTTTTAATTTTCTCAAAACAACAAGCTAAAATAACCTACTTACCTACACCCAAACTTGGTTTCTCCTTAGTTTGTCACTAATACAGTGTATTAAAACTATTTATACTTCTTTTTGCAATGGTATTCACGCTAGCCCAAGCCAAAATTCTTGTTGATTATGCAAGCCATAAACCACTCCCACCTTCCACTCTTATTCATTAGATCATGGAGCATACTTTAGATACAGAGCATACTCCCATCCCCAACCAAATTCCCATTGTGCCTAAAGTAGATCAAGATTTTGCTAAATTTATTGATCTCAATGTTGCATCCTTTCAGTATTACCTTGCCATGAGCCAAACCCATAATTCTTCAAGTGACTCACTCTTTGGTATGCCAACTTATCTAATGGAGAAAAATTCAATTTCATCTATCTCCACTATTTTCCCCATGGTTATGCAAAACACCACTTTGATAAGTAACCCAACCATAAACAATGTCCAACTATTAGCATCTCCAACTGCCCAATCCCACCAAAACCCTGGTGTAACTTCCCTACATTCATAACCATAAATAGTTTAGTCAAGTCTCACCCCATTTTAGAATTTGGTGGTACTTATTCCATTTACTCTTTCACCTATAATTACCTAAGTTATGACTCACCCTTAATCTAGATTAACCATTCAAATAACCCAACATATAATAACAACATCTAACCAAAGCATAGTCTCTAACCCATTAGGATAAGCCCCTTTTTATTTCTACCCCCAGTCTATGACTCATTATCCTTATGTTGCCCCAACACAACCTTAGAAGGCTATTTCATATGATCCCTCTCATTCCTATCATGTTCCCTATAACTTAGGGAGTATCTCCCATACTACTCCCCCTCCAAACCTCATTAAGATGTTGATGGACAAGATGTCTAATTTAAAGACATCCGTTTCAGGTTCAAAAAATGTGTTAGCTTATGATTAGATAGGAAATGAATCCATCCATCCTTTTTTTCATATTCACCCTTATCCAATCCAATGATAACTCTCCAAATTTACTCATTTTTAGAGTAAAGAGGACCCACAAAAACATTTGTGAGCATTTAGACATGCTTGTTATTTAATAGGGCACAATGATGCATTATTACTTTGCACTTTCCCTATATATCTTTCAAGTTTTGTCTTAGATTGGTATAGGTCTATAATTTATCACACCTTTTTATCATTTACCTAACTTTCATAAATATTCTTATACCATTTATCTATTAGCATTTCTAAAAAGGTTTCTATTACAGACCTTTATTCTATTAGATAATTTGATGATGAGTCTATTGTAGATTTTGTCTCTCATTGGAGAGGCTTGATCAATTAATTATCCTTCTCCTTACCCCAACCTAAGCTTATTGAGCTCTTCTCTAGGGCATGTGCTAGGCACATTACATCCACATTCTAAGTATAAAATTTTTGCACATTTAATGAGGCATTTAGAATGGTGTGGAAACTCAAGATATAGGCTATAGATTAAGGTAGAGTTATGTTGCCTAGTAAGAATGCCAATTCCAAATTAAATGACTCTTCTTCTAAAAATTATCCTTCTAACAAAAAATCTAAAGGCACTACCAATGCAGTGGTCATTAAATTAGCTTCTTCCACAACCACGAACCAACCTAATTCCTTGACTTCCAAAAATTTGACCAAGCAATTCCAAAAATGGTATGAACAAAGACAATACGCTCCCATTAGGGAGTCATATACTTCCATTTTGGAAAAAATATTAAAACAAGGTGTCATAACCCTTCCTTAAATAAAACCTCCTATATAGTTTGACCCCTCCCATCCTATTCCAAATTGGTACAAGGAGGATGAGTTTTACGACTACCATCAAGTTAAAGGCCAAAATTCTAATAACTTTAAAACATTCAAGAACATTATTGAAGACATGATTGATAGAGGTGATCTCATCTTAGATAATCCTAATGCACTTGCTAATCAAAATATGGATGTGTTTAAGCAACCTTTTACTAACCATTCACCCAATCAAAATATTGTTTAGACCATGACTAACTTATGTGATCATAATATCCATATGATTAATATGGTCTTTCCTTTACCTCTAGTTCAACCTCTCCCACAATAGGAGGCACCCATTTTATCAATCCTCCCCCATAGTTAGTGGCATTTGTTTTTCCCATTCTCCCTTATTAGGTAGAAGATCTCATTTCACCCATTCCACTCCCACGTGAGGAAGAGCCTCCTTTACCACTCCTTTTGCCATTAGAGTACCCTGTATTGTCAGTTCCTTTTGCACGCATGTTACCTATCCTCTTACCACTTGAAGACCATGCCCTAGTAATTTTGTAACCACATGTTGAGGGGAACATCATTCTTGTGTTATACTCTCTTGAGGAAGCCTCTTCACGTACCTCTCCTCCATTGATAGAGATTAATACCCCTCTACTCCACCTTTGTACCTAGAAGAGTTAGTGTTATCTACTCCTACATTAGACAAGAGACCTACTATGCCTACTCCAATTCTACCACTCTTACCACTTATTTTACCTATGGAGGATAATACATTACCTATTCCTCACCCACGTGTTGAGGAAACAATTATACCTATGCTCTACCCCCTTAAAGAACTCTATTATGCCTCTTTTCCTATCTTTGTCAAAGAAGAACCTATTGTGGCTCTTTCTCATCTTTCGCCTGAAGTATTAGAGACAAATAATTTCCCTCTTTATCAATCACTTTAGCCTTCTAATGAATCAACTGTAAGGCCTATGTCAACTTCATTTAAATCCTTCTCATGGTTGGTGAAATGTCTAAAATTCCTTGACTCCATAAAGCTAGATCATGCAGAATTTTAGGACCAACTTAAAACTCCTTATCCAACACAATAAGTGTCAACCTTTACCACCAACACTCTCATTACCATTTACCCCAAAGTCTTTGATAAAGCTAGAGCTTCTTCACCAAAATCACTAGAAGCTCATCCATCTACATCATAACCCTCACCCTAACAAGCATCTACCAAATTAAAGCAGATCAAGTCTTTAGTTGTATACCCCATCTCTAATCTAATTCATCCAGGTGTGCAATTAGATATAACTCTACAACCATAAGTTCAAGTTTTGTCACCTAAACTACAAAAAATGTTAAACTTCCTAGATCTCATTGATCCTTCCCTCTTTAACCCTCAACTTTACCATCAATTTTGGGACTATACCCCTCTACTTTACTTGGAGTATCACTAATCCAAGTGAAACAAAAGGATAAGTTACCTCTACTACTACCTCTACCACTTGGTAGGTATTTCACTTATAAAACTATGATATCTAACACAAAGAAAGTGTTAGTAAAACATGTAACTCCACTACCATCAAATCAAACACCATGTAAAATCACCCCTGTGACTCCTAAACAAACTAAGGTGTCCACTCCTATTACCACAACAAGTGTGAGCCCATTCATAGGCTCAAATAGCTTTTTCCTACATTACTTTTTTCAATCTTTCATAATAACTCTTCCTCCCATTAAGCCTTATAGTCCTCTTAGACCAAAGCCATTTTGGTTTAATGACACACAATTGTGTCTATATCATCATTCACTTGGACATGATACTGAGAGTTGTAAAGATTTTAGAAGATTCATTCGGAAACACTTTGATGTTGACACTCTCTTTGTTGATACTCCTATTAACATTCACTTTATTACACCTCTGGCATCTACAATACCTCCTACTGTTCCACCTAAATTAAAACCTAAAGATATTAGAGTACCCTGTTTACCACCTCATTCACCTATATTTCAGATCAACACAGTTAATGTGGTCATGTGGGCACAAAACCAAAAGAATAAAGGTAAGGAAAAATTCACTACTCCTTGGACTCATCCCTTTTCCAAAGACACTCCTCCTTTGAATCTCAATATTTCCATCTTGGGTGTCTTGAAACCAACATCTTTAGACGTTATTCAAATCTTGATGGTGAAACAACTTCACCAAACTCATGTGAAAATGTCCTTATATGAGTTAATACAAAACTCACCCCAACATAGTAAAGATTTAATTAGTGCCTTACAAGTAGTTGAGGTCCAACCTAATGATCTCCAACCTCTTATAGCTTTGGTCATCTCTCTTAATTCCATCTCCCTGATTTCCTTTAATAATTTGGAAATTCCACTTCAACACCCTAAAGATCAAGATTCCACCCTTTTTATTACTTCATCTATTGACCAAACTCATGCTAAGAGAGTCATCATCATTGGGGGAGCTAGTATTAATATTATTTCCATCCATGCCTACAAACAAGTAGCTCTTCTTGATAATTGCATGTCTCAAACTGATATGGTGCTCTGCTCCTTTAACAATATCATAGCTACTATGGTGAGCACTATTGTCTTACATATCGTTTTAGGTCCCCACACATTTATTAAGCTCTTATATGTTGTAGAATGAGAGTTCCAATATAACATACTAATTGGATGACCTTGGATATGTGCTATGGTATGTGTACCCTAAAATTTGCACTGTTGTGTTAAGTTTGAGCACAATGGGCAAGTGCATGTTATACCCACCAACCCACCTCTATTTAAAACATGTAACATGAATTATAGTCCCAATGATATTATCATTCTATTAAAGACATCATCTTATCCACATGATACTTCTGAAGCTTCCACAAGGTCCACTACCCTAGTTAAACAGATATTGATAACACAAATTCCTTACAAATATCCCATGGAGTAAACTTCTAAACATTTGTCACTCGAAGAATATCATTTGTTGATGATCAACATGTTCCATACTCCACAAGATTATATAAAGATTCATATTCACCCAAATTATTATACCCATATTGGGATGTTCATCCCTTAAGGCCCCCCTAACCTTTGAAATAATTTCACATATGGGGGAATTGATTGGGCTCCCAGTGTTGACAATCCATCCTCTTAGCCAAAACCATTTACCTATTACTTTTCTTTCCTAAGCAAGCCTAGTTTCCTTCACACCTATGTTTATAAGTATACCTAAAAAGGATTTGGTTTGGTTTGTTACAAGCAGGGTATTCATATGCCTATTGAATATCCCACTAGCAAAACCATTGAAAATGCCAAAAAGAGGCATGGAGTGGGTTATGATGAACCAACTAGACTCACCCAAACTATCCATAGATTAACTGTTGAAGATCTAGTCTCTCCTTCTCCACCTTCTTCTCTACCATCAACTACCAAATTGGAGGTATATATACCTCCTATTTTTTTTTTCAATAAATGCCATCCATTTAGGGCCTCTCACCTATCACTAAGGTAAGGAAACAAAGTCCCTTCCGCTTGTTCATCCTGAAATAATTGATGAAGACTCTCCCACTATTAACACTATCCAATGTTAAGATGATGATGCTATTATCACATACATGGGTGTAGATTATTCCTATATCCAATGATCATTCCCATCTAAAACACAAGCTATGTTAAATGATTAAACCATTGACATAAATTTGCCCTCTCATGATAACCCTTGCATCCTCAAGATTGGCCAATCTTTGGATTCCTCTAAGAAAGATAGTTATGCCACATTTATTAATAACCATGGCAAAGCCTTTGCTTGGTCTTATAATGGCATGCCTAGTATTGACCCTTCCATCATCACCCATAATTTTGTCACCAATCAAGATGTTAAACCTATTAAGTAGAAGCTTCAAAAAATGCATCCTTGTATTTCTCTCCTTGTCAAAGAAGATCTCCAATGCCTCCTTTCTGTTACCTTTATCTAACCCATTGACTACATGTAATGAATTTCTAATATTGTTCTTATCACAAAAGTGACTGGAGGAATCCACATTTGCATCAACTACTATGACTTAAACCTTACTTGTCCAAAATATAACTTCACATTTCCAAGTATCGAAGACTTGTTGATCTAATAGCTAACCATGAGATATTGTCCCATATGGATAGGTTCTCTAGATATAATCAAATCATGGTTTCTCCTGAGGATCAACACAAAACAACCTTCATTACCCCATGAGGGACTTTTTATTATTGAGTCATGCCTTTTGGTCTGTAGAACATTGGTACCACATACCAATGTGTTATGACTTACATCTTCCATGATATCTTACACAAAATTAAGGAAGATTACGTGGATATCTTACTCAAAAAGAATAAACTTCACCAAGATCACTTGACAATTCTCAAAATCATATTTACTCATCTCCTCCAATATAACATTCAACTAAAACCAAAGAAATATGTCTTTGGTGTCCTTTTTAGTAAGCCCTTAGGCTTTATCATTTCTGTTTGTGGTATTGACATTGACCCTACTAAGGTTAGAGCAATGCTAGAGATGCCTCCACCTACTAATATCAAACAAATCTACAACTTGAAAACAAAACTTTAGTCCATCTAGCACTTCATCACCCAATTATCATATCATTTCCAACCCTTTCACCATCTCCTCAAATATGATGTCTCATTCCATTGGAATATAGATTGCTTGGAAGCTTTTGACACACTCAAACAATATCTCCTTTCCTCATTAGTTCTTATTCCACCTAAGCAAAATTAGCCTTTCTACCTTTACATCTCTACAACAGACCATTCTCTGAGTGTTATGATTTCACATCAAGATGATCACCATCAAGAATAGGCATTTTACTACATAAGCCACACACTTATTTATTATGAGACTCGATATAACCATACCAAAAAACTTTATCTTGCATTGGTCTTTTCAGTCTCCAAGCTCTGCCATTATCTTCTAAATCACAAAACCTACATGTTCACCCGTACTAGTCCACTCAAATGCATGCATTCCAAGCCGTATCACAACTAACATGTATCTCACTGGCTCATGCTCCTTGATGAATTTGACATAGACTTTATTCAACAAAATTCTATCAAGGGGGAAATGATCACTGACTAGTTAGTTGATACCACTTTACCTATCAACAAACCTTCATACCTCGAACTCCCTGATGAATCCTTTGTAATGCTTTCCACTGATGACATCTCCTATCAAATGATGATTTTCTTTGATAGGTCTAAATTTTAGTATGGTGGGGGCGCAGGGGTCATTCTTATTCCTCTAGATGGTGAGCCTATGCCTTTCTCATTTAAACTAGATTTTGACTATACTAAAAATATGGCCAAATATGAGGCTTTAATCTTAGGGTTTCAAATGGCTATCTTCTTAGGTATCAAATCAATAACCATTTTTAGTGATTCTTAGCTAGTGGTTAATGAATTTAATGGTTCCTTCCCATGCAAAAGAAAAATTCTATAGTGGTATAAACATCATCTAGATACGTTATTGGGATCATTTAACTCTTATCTCTTACAAATTTTTCCTCAGACTATAAACAAGTTTTCTGACACAATGGCTTCACTTAATTCACACATACCCTCTTCACCCTCTTCCTCAAAAATATATGTCACTATGCATCACTTAACATTACCCTCCTATATATCAACTAACATCCTTGTTATCAAAAATGTAACATCTAACCCACATGACTTATGGTACAAGCAACTCAGAGATTTTCTTTTCTTTTCTATTACCCCTTTTTATCTCTCCAATAATGGGAGATGTGCCTTTAAAAAATGTGTCACTCATTACATTATACTACGGGTACTTATCTGCAAGAGAGGTTTTTATGGTCTCCTCCTTAGATGCATCACTATAATTGAGACTCCCATTACTATTAAGGAAGTCCATGATGAGATTTTTGATGGACATTTCAAAGGTCACGTGCTTTCCAAGTGTATCCTTCGACTTGGTTATTATTAGTCAAAACTCCATCAAGACTATGGTGATTATGGTCAGCATTGTATCAAATTTCAACAACACGATAACCTCCTTCATGTTCCAAGTCATGAATTACAAGTCACCAAAGAATTATGGTGCTTATCCCAATGGAGCTTAGATCTTATTAATGAAATTAACCCTCATTCATCCCCCTATCACCATTCTATCATTACTACCACTTAATACTTGACTAAGTGGGTTGAGTCCATTCCTCTCATCTCCGTTAAGGTTGATAATATTATTGACTTTATCAACAATCACATCATCTATCATTTTGGTGTCCTACATTAAATTATAATAGATAATGGCAAATCTTTCAAAAATAAGACTTTCATAAATCTTTGTGATATATTTGGAATCAAATTAGGCTTCTCATCATCATACTATCCACAAGCAAATAGACAAGAAAAATCTTCTAACAAAACATTGACAAAAATTCTCATGAAGGTAGTTAACAATACAAGTAAGGACTCACATACACACACTCACACACATACACATGCACATGCACACGTACTCACATGCATGCACACGCATGCACACACACACGTGCACAAACATGTGCGCATGCGCACGTGCACGTGCGCGCGCGCGCACACACACACACACACACACACACACACACACACACACACACACACACACACACACACACACACACACACACACACACACACACATTCCCTTTGATTTATGGGCTTACTGCACTAGCATTCAAACCCCTATGGGTGCTATGCCTTTTTACTTGGTGTATAAGATGGAGGTTATTTGGCCTCTTGAGGTTTAGGTTCCTTCTCTTTACATTTATCTAAAAGACATACTTACTAATGATGACTTTTGGAAGGAACATTTGGCTCAACTCGAGTTGCTTGATGAGCATCATATCATAGTCATCAACCACCTCCAAATCTATCAAGAGCTTATTAAATGTGCTTACAATAAAAACCTCAAAGAGTGATATTTCAATATTGGAGATCTCATCTTAAAATAAAATTAACATGTGATGAACATGGAAAAAATAAAATAGGTTAAGTTGCTCCTAATTGGCTTGCACCCTACATCATAACTCACAAGTAAGGATCAAGAAGTTATCTCTTGTCTTCTCTTGAAAGAAAGCCAGAACCCAAGCCTTTAAATGCCTTACACCTACGACCATTATTTTGTTAACCAAGTAACACTTCACCTCATGTTTCACTTGAGCTTGACTCTTCAGTACCCCTATTACATTCATCTCCCTTCCTCTTAAACCTTACTCATACACACTTAGTTAACTTAAGAAGAGCTATGGTTTTGCCCTAAAAGTCAAAAACTCCAAAGCCTCTATAGTCTTGTACATGACTAAAATTTAAAAAATATGGATATGTAGACAAGTTATAATCTCTCAGGTCATGATTCTAAATTTAGATTGATCCCTTAAAGGATGGTTACATAACTTCTCTTTGCTATTATCAATAGACTACTCCCTTGAAGGACAACTATTTAAAATCAAACACAAATGCTTAGACCACTCCCTTGAAGGATGGCTAGGCCAATATTTGTAATCAAAGGAAAATATAAATAAAAATATTTTCATATTCATCAAGTTTATATGACCCCAACACAAATAAAATCCATTTTAGGCTTCCTACATTGATCATTTTACAAACAAAAATGCTTTAAGTCATAGACTTGCCTATAGTAGCTCTCAAGTCACCAAAAATAGGGTCATATCATCCCCACTCCAAAGGTTATGCTACCCAAACACTTTCACTTATTTTACCCTTTTCCCCTTACACTCTTTCAAGGGACTTTCAATTCACTTAACACAAGGTCAACATGACACTTCTCTAACAAACAAAATGGTCCAATAATGCAAAGCATGAAAGAGGCTCATATTTCTGAGTCTATTTATGTTATGATTATGGTCTTTACTAGTAAATGAGCATTCTACCTCTTTATTTCCCATCCAAATCACATGTCAATCTCTCTATTGAGATGAAAGATTCATACAAAGAATAACATAAATTGCCTATCCATTTTAAGCATACACCATCACAAATATATAAAAATACTAAGATGAAGCTAACAAATCAACTATGAATATACCATCACACATATGGGAAATGCTAGTCTAACTCAACTAACATGCTCAATATTAACATAACATTATAATAAACAGCATCATCACTCTCACAACAAATGCATCTCAAAATCACAATAACACATCTTATATATATATATATATATATATATATATATATATATATGCTTAACATAAATGTACATCAATTTATCTTCACAATATCATCTCTCCCTCAAAATATACATCTCTCATCTTTGACTCATAGGCCAGTTTGCATAATATAAAAGTAAAAAATCTAGTGCTCAGAGTCCTCAAGGCTATATGTGTGGTCATGAAGAAGTAGTGTCACCACCACTCTCCACCTATCTACATATATGTGAGTAAGAAGCTATGGCAATTGTCACTAATCTCTCCTACTATCTAAACTTGGAATACCTATGAATCTATGCAAACTCCATAATGGCCCTCTCATAATAAGTAATCTCATAAAGGGTAGTGTTATACCTCACTAGATATACAATCTATGGTGGTCCCATCACACCTACTAAAGACCTGACCTTTACTGGTCCCTATGGTAGAGGAAGAGTAGTCTTAGCTACTACTCTCAAACTATCCCTCTCTATTTTTAGTTTAGTAACCTAACCCTATAATACCTTGATATAGCCCTATAATGTCCTTACCTAGCCTTACAATGTCACCACTTGTCCCTTTAAAATAAATACCTATGCCTGAGCTACATCTCGTGCATGCACTACCACATCTCAAGCTTGTATTTTTATATCATATGATTGTATCATTGTATCCCAAACCTCTCTCTCTCTCTCTCTCTCTCTCTCTCTCTCTCTCTCTCTCTCATCAACCCCTATAAATCTAATGGTGGCCTCCCAACCTAAACTATAGGATGCAAACCTATCCACCATGTAAGATATGTTGATGTGCATGCAATATCTACTACACCTAACCCTACTGGCAGCTCTTCAAAATTTAGCCCATCTATCTCCTATGACAAGGATAATAGTGCCTCTATATAATCCCTCCTATATCAAAAAAAGGAAGGAGCTACATCTTATAGCAAGCTAAATTATCTCTTGACCCATGCCATAGGTACCATCTCTAGCTCATCAACTCATCTCCCTCTAACCCATAATGTGCTCTGTAAGCCAACAAACTTCTCTATCTATCCTTTGAATTTAGGGTATGTCAAGTAAGGTTTCTACACAATATCTATAGGGATTAATCCCTCTATTGTGTGCCTATAATGATTAATATCTTACACTATACCATCTACTCAGGTCTGGGCCATACCATCTTGCCATCATCTGAAACCAATCCTAAAACTAGCTATAGTCATGGTAGGTAACACCAATGGTCATGTCACCATGATATACTCATATGTCCAATAATGGAGTAAATAGCTGACACACAAAATGTATCATCATCGTAATCTCAACCCCCATAGCTCTCTGTATAATTATGCTTGAAATGTTGGTCCCCATGTGAATATGGTCCACTACTCAACCATCAATACCAGAACACCTATTAATGAAATAGTAAATCTCCCATCATTTTCATCTATTAGTGCATACAATATAATCCCTATCATCATCAAGATGCTTTACCAATGTTGCTCCTCATCAGTAATGTATAGTGACTCATAGGCAAAGGTCACTGAGTGATAGGTCACCTCACTAACATGCTCTCTAAATAATGCCACCATGTGAATATCATACTCCTCTCTTGAATAGGAGAAGAGCTTCTCACCCTATAGTGGTAATCATAAAATCCTATACAGATCCTCCTAGGTCATTATCAACTCTCTAGTCAACAAATGGAAGGTGTTGGTGGTGTGATCCCACCTCTCAATCAATATTATCATCAAACTCACATCTTTTGTAACTCTATAATATCATTGCACTCTCCCTAAACCTATAGCTTCCATGTGTTCCCACTTATCTGGGGTGACATCCCTCCTCATCTGCATCAGTAACATAGGTAGGTGATCCCATAAAATTAACTCTTACATAGCTTGCATCCATACACACACACCTCAAGTCACATACTTTTTAATATAACCTATCACCACCTTTTCCCCTTCTCTTTGGGATAACTACATTGGTATATGGCCCTCAACCAAGCTATGTAGATAGAACTCACTTGACATGGGATTTTCTAAGGTTATCTTGACCATATACCTACCTAACTATCTAACCTTCTCTCCCATTTCCACCCTAGGCCTCACTACCTCTCTCTTCATCCTAGGCCTAAATGCTTATCACAACTCTAGGCCCCATGGCTTATATCACAAACCCTCAACCTTATGACCTACATTTTAAGCCCTAGGTCCCTTGACCTATTTCAACCTACCTTTTCTTAACCATTTCCATTAACACACTTTTAACCATATCTTAGATATTTTTCCCTATGAATTGGGAGAACTACATTGTTTTGAGGCTCTTAATTGATATATGTAGGTAACACTTAATCAACATAAGGTCTTTTGAGGCTATTTTGGCCATTAGGCTTGTTGACTACTCCAATTGGGGATCCAAAATTGACCTTTTCTCCTATTTCGGGTTTTTAAGGTCATGTACATCAGTTTTGTATGCCAACATTGGCGATTGGTGTCATCTAACATTAGCGAAACCCTACTAATATTAGAACTGTGTTAGCTAATGTTGGTGGACCCCACCATCATCGGTGATTGGTTTAGCCATAGAGCTGAATGACCCATCTCCCAACATTAAATTTTAACCTAAGAACTACCCCTAAAACCTTTGAAATTCATCTAAAACTACCCTCAAATCATTTCCCACCCCTCTAATAGCATTCTTTCCTTCCATATTCAAAATTAACCTAAAAATGCAAACTAACAAACTTAAATTAAAAATCAACTCAAAGGGGATCTTATCTTGTGTTTCCTTCTCCTCTGAGCTAAAATAACTGGCACTTGTTGTGGCACACCTTTAGTTGGGTCCCCTCCTAGATCTACCATCTCACCAACACTTATATCTCCTTTTCTCTCCAATATAATGTTGCAAATGAATTTTTGTGGGCTTCTAAACCACTTTTTATTGATTTTGGTCAACCATTGATGTTGGCATCCTTAACCTAAGCCACTAACATTAACACTAGTTCCCACCAATGTTTACATCCTTAACCTAACCCACTGACGTCAGTACTATTTCTTGTTGACATAAGTGACATAATTTATGTCAACACCCTTGCATTAGAGTTTCCACCAACAACCACAATCTTTTAGACTCTACCTATAATCTAAGGTAACTTATAGATCACGTAAATCTTCCTGACCATGATAACCAACTTGAAAATCACATATATCTCCCCAACCATGACAACCACCCTTAGATATCACTTAAATCTCTACCCATGATGACTTTGATTATATATAGTGAATATCTCCTTGATCATTAACCTTTTTACACTAACCTTGCATTGCTTGTCTTGACCACTTATGTTATTCTGCTATAGTTGGCTATTATAAAAATGCATTTATATTAGGTGTTTTGGTTGGTGACCAATCTAGTCATATCCCTTACAACCTTTTGTGTTCCCCAGAGGCACTTCCTGCCTCAGATACTTAGCACAAATGGACCATGAGTGGAGATCAACCTTGCAATTTGATCCTTATGACTATGTACAGGAAATAAGGTTAGGGATATATTTCATTCATGAGAAAGATGCAATTATATTGACCTTATCAGCTATCACTTATAAGTTGTGATTTCATTATTTCCATTTCAAAACCCTTCCACCTTACCTATTCTTGATTTTTTTGACTATATCTCCTAGTATTATACATGAAAGTAGTGATACCATGTTATCATCCACTCACCTAATTTATTTCTTATCAAACTAGTACCCGATTTTGATTTATCCTCCATTGATTCCCATTTTGAGGGGTGATACCTCATCTAATACCTAGAGCATTTAACTCCTATTTTTGTCTTAGAACCTACCAATGTAAACTATAAGACAAAAAGGGGCAAATGTAGACACCAAAATTACATCACAGACATGCATAACTCCCTATGTCAAAACCCCATTTGAGCCCCTTTAAATAATATTAAATATCCTCCCTAGCCCATGATTTTACCCCTCACACATTTAATTAATTTAAAATACTTAATTAAGTTAATTAAAAACCACTCATGCCACCTTACGTGGCCACCTCATCCTAAAACTAATTATTACCCTCTAAGTCACCTCAAGACTTATTCCCCTTATCTTAACTACCCATGACTTGGTCTCACCCCAAAAATAAATTTATAACCAACTACATCCCTCTTAACCTAAAATTTCTATGGTTTCCTAATGGATACCACACTTGGCATGAGAAATAACATAAAATAGGCTTAAAATAGCCCTTTTACCTATTCTCATGTGTCAACCCATAGCCAACGTCGATGGGACTATTGATGTCAGTTACTTAAGCCAAACTCCAAACTAATGTTGAAGGCAATAGAAGTCAAGAAAGGTCATGTTAATTCACATAAAGTATTTTGGCATCTAACTTTCCACATCTTGGCTTACTATTACTATAAGTTAATTCAAATCAGGAACCAAGCTCTTGAGAACCAATAGCACGTGCTTATTTTCTCTATCCAAGGCATTGGTTTGACAAGTCTTATAAGACCCATCCATTTATAATTTATCATTCAATCACCTCTATAGCTAAGTACATCACTTATTATAAAAGTATTTAAGTAGTTACTCTATAATCACTTTATATCTATTATTTATTATTTTACACAATCCTGATTGAACCCCTGTGATGGATTTATAAAGACTTCTCACTTGTTTCCCCTTATTAATACACACCAAACCTATAACCAAATCCATCCAAATAATAATCTCTCTCTCTCTCTCTCTCTCTCTCTCTCTCTCTCTCTCTCTCTCTCTCTCTCTCTCTCTCTCTCTCTCTCTCTCTCTCTCTCTCTCTCTCTCTCACACACACACACACACACACACACACACACACTCTCTCCAACCTCCCTAACCTAATCAAAACTATTTCCCAAACCCAAAAAATCCTTCTATAAGCTACTAGGTAGTTATTTCCCCTACCAACATCGATCACACTTTCTCACTGACCTAGGTAGGTTAATTGATGTCAACAACTATGTATTTTTAGTAACCATTCTAAAACCTACCCAAACAACTTCCAAAATACAAACTGAATATACCACCTGCACTCTATTACCCTTTGTTATACTCAAGTTGAAAATAGTAGTAACATAATCTATATATTACTCTCCCTTTTCCTCTCTCTTTGTTATATATTACTCTTTTGTTTCTCAAAAGTGGACTATCATCTCTAAAGAAGTTTGATACTTCCTAGAACAAGCACATAGCTTGACAACCCACTCATATATCTACTAATAGAGATTTTTGTGATAGTACTTTCTTACTTGCAAGTAGTCCTCCCCAGCAAAAGAGGAGTCCTCACAACATTTGGTTATGATGCACAAACCAATACAGGTTGATTCTAATCACTTATCCCTATCCTTCTTCTCTATTTTTCTTTACACTTGAAATAGACAAAATTATAACAAAACAAGTGGCTTTTTCTATCTCAATGTATAAATGAAAGCATTAGTGTCTACAATCAAAAATATTTTTCATCCACTATGAATAAGTGCATTGCATATCACCTTCATGTTTGAAATACTTATGTTATAGAAATCTAGGATGTTGAAGTCAGTTTTGTTAGTCATATTTCATAGTGCAAGTACATCATAGTCTAGTGGAAATTATCTTGGTATTTTACCTCATTAAGATAGGTTTCTTTCAAATCATTTCTATCCCTTTTCATCCAAACAAGCTAAATAGTATACGTGATGAGCTACAATAGATATATCAAGGGAGCTAGCCTTTCAATCTAGAGCTTTACCCTTGTAATAGATAACCCATAGTTCTAAGGGTGATCCCATGTTCCACTCAATTTGGAGAAGGCCTGAACTACCTCTCCAAGGGTGAAAAATTCAGTGACAATAGAAACACAGCTAGGAAGACTAAATTGACTCAACTCCCTCTTCATAAGAGTCCAAATAAGATAGACCGTTGTTACAACTATGCCAAATTTAAAGAGGTAATCCATATTTTTATAGGCATCACCAAACTAGGGCCAAAATAAGAAGACATAAGATAAAACCTACATTTTATTTTTTGATCCAATTCTACAGGGGTTGAACCCCAAATTATAAAGATGTCTATTTCTAACAAAAACCCATAATAAAGAAAATAGAATATTAGTAATTAATTTTGCATGGTTTCATGAATTTATCCAATTCACTCACCAATGCCGTATTCCATATTTTAAAACTATTTTTTACCATCCATACTAGAATAATTATACACATATTTTAATATGTAAAAATTACTCACATAAACATGATTTTTGTAAGGCATATAAAATAAGCTTGGAAAACCTTACTCCAATATTTTCCACTCAATGCTACAAATTTTTATTTTCCAAAATAAAACACAATGCATCAATATAATGGAAAGTAAAATAATAGGCCCAATCAATTCCAATTAAGTTAATGCATCCCCCATTAACTTTTACCATATAGGCCATAAAATTACTATAATTATAACCCAAATACTCCTAACACTTATTGAATAAGAGGATTATATATGCATGCTTATGCATGATTATAAAGGCATATATCTTAGAAAGAACATTTACAAATTACCAAAATGCAATTTAAACTAGAATACAAAATTATCTAGGAGGAGGAGGAAAACTTGCCTAAAATCATTGCCCCAGATTACCAACTAGGGCCTTTCACCCATCTTCCTTCATTTCATGGTGCCATAAAAATCTTCCTGAGAGCAACCTTTCATTTCCAAATTTTCCTATTTGAAAAATATGTAACAATTATGAGTTTTGCAGTTGAAGACATGTCTCCCAATGGCTTCACATTGCATCTCTAAGAATATTTATCATAGACCTAGAGTTTTCCAATGTCTACCATAAATTTATATCAATTCTCTACTACAAAAAAATGTCAAATAACATCACCAAGACATGCATAAATCTCCAAATTGAGCTTTTGTACAAATTGGCTTTTAGTTAATAAAACAATAATAATAAAACATAATGTTGGTAATGATTTTATTATATGACTTTCATATTAAAAAAATTGATTTTCAATGATATTAAATAATTGGTTTATAATGTAAACCTAGTCCATTTAAGGACTATATAAAAATCATAATACATATTATTTTAAATACTCTAATTTAAATCTTCGTAATTAATATTTTTAATAATTTTTAGAATTTCATGCTCAATACTTTTAGGAGGTTCTAAATAATAATCTGAAAAATATAAAAATGATTAACAAATTAATTGTATAACATTTATTAACACAAATCCTTCACAATTATAACTTGGGTGATGACATCATTTCCTCCTTAAAGATGCACCATCCTAGTGAGTAAGGACAAAAGAAATAACTCATGACCAAATTTATATCATTGTGGACTCTTATCTAGGGTTAAATACCTCTAAAGGTTTTTGTATAGAATAATGTCATTTGTATAAAAATATATACATAACTCAAGGTGTATCAATATGGGGGTTCATATTGAGAAGCTCTGAGATCGATATAGGTGCATTTCTTTCCCAATAGGACCACCTAAAGATCTTTATCCCTATCTACATGTCCTATTCATTTTAAGAGCTTGATCAACCATTTACTTATTTTAATAGTATTATAATTTATAAAAAACATATTAATTAAGTGCAAAATCTAAGTCCTTAAAACAAGAGATTCATTATTTCATGGTTTCTTAAATAAAGATTCATAGATTTCCATAACTAATGGTGAAATTATCAAATCAAAGCATCTAATAAAAATTATATTGAAACTTGTTTGACATTATTAAGATCGTATGAAAAAATCTCATGTTTAGATCAATCATGCATACTTAAATTTTTGCATTCTCTCACATAATTTTAACATGATTTTAAAAATTAGAATCAGAATTTTTAAATTAAACTAGTTTCATGTAAAAAATTCTATCATAAAATGGCTATAATGTCTAATAAAATATTAATTTCATTGTTGAAATTTAAATAATTTGAATCTTTATACACAATTACTAACTTGTACTTTATGACAATAATAGATTTAGCACAAAAAATCTAAATCTGAGACATTTTCAACAAAAATTAGTCATGTCCCAGGCATAACTTTATAATATTCTCCATCAAATATAAACCATTATAGTAATCATACTTGTTATGTGGCCCTTACACCACTTTAGATTATGATTTACCCATAATTTATTATCATTCATCTCAAAATAAAATTAACACACAACCAACCATACCACTATGGTTGCCAAAATTTGCATCATTCCTGGGTCAGTGCAACCTCCTACACCAACCACACCAAACATTGAAGAGGCCATCCCAGGCACTCACATTCAACCCTCAATATTTTCAACATTATATACACTAATTTTGTGATCTCACATGATGGTTATAGGGATCCCAATCCTACATTCATTTTACAAGTACTTCTTGGAAGCACCCAAGACTTTCATAATTCTCTTATCAGGACTTTACATTGCTCCTATCAAGCTTAGACATACACGCTAATCATGCCTTTAAATATATTAGAATATCATTTCAATAATATTATCCCAAATAAAAATATCCATTTCTTAACATATCATGATTTCATTTACCAGCTAACATGTGCCTACATTACAATAAGTACAACCTTATTATAATGCATAACAATATAACTTATACGACTAATTAGTGTTTCAAAAGGCTAAATCAAGGAAATCACACATAGTTGTTTAAAAAATACCCCTGAGAGGTGGGTAAGGTAACCCTTAATCCATAATTTGACCATTATACACAAGGATCCTATGACCAACTTGTCGCACACATGTTGTACACACCCGAATGAATTAGGTGGCTACCTCAAACAAATGGGAGAAGTCAATTTTTAGCCTATGAGAGATTCCATTTGCTAGCCCTTACTTGGTGAATATAATTATGTATATAGTTCTTCTCCACCTTAAAACTCATAATTACATCAACACTCATTATTAGAGAAATGATGCAAGATTACATCACACAATACAATAGTATACCCTCATAGATTTCAATTAATAGAGGATGATTTTGATAGGGAAAGGTTACATTACAAAAGGGGTTTATGATCATGTCTCCACATATTAACATGTTAACAACATAAGGTCACACTAATTTAATGAAATGTTTAAAAATAATCATACAATAATTTTACATGCAATAAAAGAACCACAAGGAATAGGATACATATACTTGACTCAAGTGTTTTAGTAACTTGTGCCAAGGGTATTTTCACCTCACAAAACATAATCACACTTCTAAGTGAAGTAAAAGGGTCCATGAATTTTATCAATCCACCTAATGTTTAGATGTCATCCTAGATGACATAAAATATCCATCATTTATCATATTATGTTCACTTTCAAGGATCTCAAGTTTGCGTTCAACATATTTCAAGGAAAGGTGCATTCTAACAGAGTCCATTAATGTATATCCTTGAGAACAAAAAAATTACCAATAATATTCAAACCTCATGGATTATATGGCTCATGATACCTATTAGTGTTAATATCTCCTCAAATTTTTGTAACTTACACATGTAAGGCAACCGTATTCACCCTCTCTTGACCATCCAATCTTCAGTCACACCCTCAGTCCTCCCAAGGATGTCATACCTCAAGTATCATATGATGTCCCATCTAAATAAGCCACCATCACAAAATAATCATCCATCCTTTTATTTCTAATAGTAAAATCTTATCACTAATCCCCAAATTGGCCTACCCAAACAAGCCAATGCTTGACTAGTGTTGTTTTTCTTATGTAGTGTGGCCTTGGGAAGGATGGATTCAACCAATACTAATTAGGGTTAATGTCATATTATTAATGTGTTAATTATATTATCCTATCATTGTTAATTTTATCTAAAATTCATAGATTCTAGCACTTCCATAATATAGAAATTATCACTTATACACTTTTAGATTGCAACATGGTTGTAACTAAATCAACAAAATTACATATACAACTAATAAACATAGATAAGCTTAACCATACAAAATCCAACTATTACTCCAACCATGACTAAATTTTTATGCCTCCCAAGGGTAAATAATCCTTGGATAAACCTTGCCCAACATTGAACATCTTAAACATGTTCAGTTGTTTTACTCAACTAAAGGCCGTTCATCACAAGAGTGATATATCAACTCAATAATTCATGCATTTGAGTGTATATCACACCAAAGTATTTAATTCATTAAAATGGAATATTATAAAATTCTTACCATAATAATAATCAATGATGTTGGGAGAACCAAGCCCCAACATTTTTCTAATTCTAAGATGGTTAAAGGAACCCATAATTTCTAATATCAATAAAGTATCAACATTTAATTAACAAAACCTTTCCATTCTTGATTATAAATTCAATACCTTGTGTTGGAAATATGATTATAATTGAGGTCAAAATCAATAATATGGATGTAATTGATTTCAAAATCATTATGCATGATTGATGGAGAGAAGAGCATGTTTCACAGTTGCACTATACAAAGTGGTCATGATTTTATACAGACCATTTATGGATGTTTAAAATCCAACAAATAGAAGATCTGTTATGGTTTATTTCATGTAAATTCTATAAATATGGTCTATAGTTTTAGATGAGAATGAATTATTTCATAATTTATTTATTTATCTCTCAAACATTTTAATGTTTCACAGTAAAATCCTAAGGGTTTAGCCATGATAGCAATAAGAAAAGTTTTGTTTTAATGTTGACTTGGTATAGCAGGGAACTAGTAACTTAAGTTATAACGTAAGTCCATATCATCATTTAGAAACCACACCATTGACCTAATAATTATCATTTCTAAGTAATGATCAAAGGACTTTATAGTTTCCTAAGTTTAAGACTTAATATATGTCCCAATTTGATCAACAGATATCACTTCATCATATGTAGACAATGTAATGGACTGCAATGAAGTCAAATTGTCAAAAATATGCACGTGTTAATGTGAAAGTGATAAGTGTCACAATCATGAAGCCTAAATAGTTGATCTATGGTGTGATTAAAATTCAAAAGGTCAACATGCAATGTGAGGACATCAAATTTCTTAATAGTGGGAATAGATAGCTATGTATAAAAGGCATGTGCTTACACTAAGTGTCATATCCTCAAGGGTTGGACAAATATAAATATCAATCTTCTCTTAAGATATGATGGTTAGAGAAGGACAATATAAAGTGAACACCAATCATGTTTAAGAATATTGATAGAGTGAAAATGATCCAAAGATATAGGATGCAGTGAGATGAGGTCAAAGTGTCATATTTTAACAACCAAGTCAAGGGAAATTTCATGGATGTTAAAATATGTAATAACATGTGGGGGATAGGATTTAGAGATTAATAGGCATGTTTTAAATAATATAACATTAAATTTTAGTAGTATAGAGAGATCTAATTTAGTAAGAGAGCTTAGAGATGACATGAAGAAAGAGATCAATGTCTAGTATTTAAAGTGTTTAAATTCCAATGGTCAAGTGGAGAAACATGTAATAACATGCATATAAGCTCTATATATTGACATATACAATGAGATTTATTGATATAACTTATTAAATCTACATTAAAAATCATGTGCATCAAAACTTGACTCTAATAGATGTTATAAATAGTAAGTAGACATGGAATTATGGCATGATGCATGGAATCAAGACACAAGAAACTTACAAGAACCCTAGATCATTTGTTTATATATGATATATAGAAGAATAAAAACTAGGTTATAAATGTTGCTTTGGCTATTGATCCCATTTGAATAGAACTAGAGAGTAAAATGTAATGAGGTGGGTGAAATTCAAAATCATAAAGACATAGAACTAAAGGGGGGAGAGAGGAGTAGAGAGGAAAAAAGGAAAGAAGAGAATGTGAAGAGTATTATCAGATTTAGGTTAGATGTATAACAGATAATAAATATCTAAATTCAAGTATGATTCTAATTTATAAATTGTATTTTTATCTCCATAGAAAAGTATGATAGGTTGATGCCATAAATTAAGCTCAATGGGTACTTATATTAGGGAGTAGTTGCTTCCTTAGATTTTTTGCTCTTAAATGAGGGGATTGATATCTCCTTAGGGTTGGTGCCCTTAAAAGTGTAACCAGTGAGGTTTGCTAGTGAGGCATTAAACTATGAGGATGGATTATAATAGTAGCTTATAGCCATTATTCTCACTGTGGTTTTTTCCTTTGGGTTTTACATGTATAAATATTATGGAATGTGTATTTATGGTTTTATGACCTCTATATATTTGATTTGATCTACATATATCTTTTAATCTATTCTAAAATATATCAAAGGACTAGTTTTAATTCATATATTGATTTTCCCTCATAACAATTGGTATCAGAGCCTATGGTTCTTTGAAAGAAGCTTAATCAACTCAGGTAGATCTTGGAGCAATGGACATAATGGCTATTCAAGAAGGATCTTCATCAGACAAATAACCTTTCTTTGATGGATCTAATTATGCATTCTAGAGCATAATAATGGAATCTTATTTATCTTCATTAGGTTTTGATGTATGGATGTCTATGGTAAATGGATATACAACCCATAATAAAACTCTTACTAATTAGGCTACCAAGAATGTATATGAAATCAATGTTATGGCAAAGAATGTTTTTCTTTGTGGAATATCAAACTCATAGTTTATCAAAGTGATGCAGTGTCAAAATGTTAATATATCTGGAACAACCTAAAGAGAATCTATGAAGGAGATGACAAGGTAAAATAGGCCAAGTTGCAAACTTACAAAGTCAAGTTTGAGAGTCTTAATATTAATGAAGAAGAAATGATTGTAGAGTACTTCTTAAGGATAGATGAATTAGTCAATATAATTAGAGGCTCTAGAGAAAAAATGAAGTAGTCAATCATTTTTAAAAAGGTTTTAAGATCTTTGCCATGAAGAAATGATTCTAAAATCTCTGTAATATAAGAATCAAGAGATATAGATAAACTCATTATTGATGAGTTACATGGGACCTTCATAGCCTATGAAATGAGAATAGGAGAGACAAACACCTTCAAAAAATATGATGCATTCAATTTAGTCAAGCAAGTAAAGGAAGAAATATCAACATCTAAATTTGAGGAGACTAATGAAGAAGAAGGTAACATTGTCATAATACTAAAGAGAGGATCTAAAAAGTATAGATGTAATTTACCATTCAAATTATTTAATTATGGTAAAATAGGATGTTTTGCTCCTAAATGCCCTCATATTAAAAAGGATAACTATGAGTAATTAGAGATTAGAAAAAATGTGAAACCTTACTATCCTAAGAATAAAAACTTCTTCAAGAATAAAAAATGTCTATACACAAAAACAAATAGTGATTCAATGAATGATAATGATAATTCTAATAATGATCATGTTGTGCCTTTATGGTTAAGGGACATAAACCAATATTCATGATAGTAGGATCAAATTTTGTATATCTAGATCAAGATGAAGTTGAAGATTCAAATGAAGAAGAGAAAGGATAAGTGGACCTTGAATGTGAGATAATTTATGCTCTGGATGAGATTGACAAGCTGAGAAAATAGAACTCAACATAGAATAATATTGGACAAAAATAAATTTAAAATGTGTCCAAAAGTCTTGAGAAATATGATTAGATGGTAATTAGCCTAAAGACATAGGTCAAAGAGGCTAAGAGAATAGAAGATGTAGTCAAACGTGGACTACAATCTAAATACGATGAATGAATGAAGCTATAGGTATAAATAGTGGCTTTCAGAAAAAAAAAACATGAAAAAGCCAAAGGTCAAATAAATAAAAAATTTAAGTTGCTAGGAGGATTACACATTCTCGATGAACTGATCAACTCTTAAAATCCCTCAAAAGAGAGACTAGGTCTTGGTTATGAGAATGGAAAAAGTTCCTTAACTAGTACATTTGATAACCTATATGAAAACTACAAAGCAAAAGGAGAATTAGGAGCAAAGAAAGAGAAATACTGCAAGGATACAAAGAGAAAATCAAACATAGCTAATGTGAAGAAAGCTAATCTGAAAAAGAATATTGAATAGAAAAATACGACAAATGTAGGTGATGATGATGGATACACCAAGGTGAAAAACTTTAACAAGTTACAACTTACAAGAATTCCTCATGTCACACCAAGAAATGCTGTGACCAGGTTTCCCTCATCCTCGTATATTTATTATTATAGCTGTAATAGTTATGGTCATTGGGATATTGATTGTAGAGTTGTATCTACAAGAAGAATAGATTTTATATGTAAAAACTCATTTTACCCTTTTTTAGATACAAATGTAATGTGATATAATTGTAATAATTTTGGTCACATAGCTAAACATTGTAGAACTAGATTTGTAATATCAAATGTATATGGTAAGAAGAAAGGTAAGCCTCTCAGTGTGAACAAAGGTTCACAAGTATCTAAGAATAATCCATATAAGATACCCAAGGATGTGTGGAGAGTAGAAAATCAATCTATGATTACTCAAACCACACTCCCTGCCAAGGAGTAGAATTTGTGGATGATAGACAATGGTTTCTTAGAGCATATGAGTAGTGACAAGAGCAAGTTTACTAAATTGAGAAAACATAATCAAGGATATATCATCTTTGGAAACAACACAATAGTTAATATCAATGTTAAAGTATCCTTGAACATAGATGGTAAATTCCTTACACATGATGTCCTTTATGTTGAAGGATTGAAGCACAATCTACTAAGGCCATCAAAATATGTGATAATAGATACAAGGATTCATTTGATGCAAAACGATACAAGTTAATAGATATGGAAGAATATTTATATAAGGTAAAATGACTAAGAGTAATATACATAATATTGTTGAAGTGTTTGATAATAGTTGCTTGATGGGAAGGATTGATGAGAGTTGGTTGTGGCATAGGAGAATGGGTCATGTAAACTTTGATAATCTAGTCAAAGTGAGATCAAATATGTGTGAAAGACACATACCCAAGATAACTGAACATATAGATACTACTTGTAAGGAATGTTAACTATGAAAGTAGACAAGGGTCACGCTTTAAACAAAGGAGAATAAAACTACATAGCCTCTATAATTAATGTTAACCAAATTTGACTTAATGTCAAATTATTACACACCTAGGTAAAAACGTGGTTTTATAGATGTTTTTCAGATCATAATATCTTGTCATGAGATGTTTCATATGTCATTTAATATTATTCAATGGTATATTAGCCTTGGTCATAAATTTCATTAGCCAACATGTCCATTTGAGTCATTTTAGGGGTCAAAAAGATGCATTTAATGCTTTATACGGGTTTCTTTTGGAATTTTGAAGGTTAAAAAATATTATTTCATCCCCCATGTGTCCCCATAAGTATTAATTAATAGAAAAAACTAAAATATGCTAGGTTATGTAGAATAAAACATAATTTTATAGTGATAGAAGAAGATAATGGCACTTGTATGACCTCTTTGGAAAGTGTGACACTTGAAATAGGTTTAAATATGACTCTTCAGATTCCCCATGATCATCTCCACGTTTGAAATTATTTGGAAATGTAATTTTAATGCCAAAACCGTTCTACTCTTTTTCAGCTTTCTTAGCAAATAAAAGTGACTGCAAGGTTTTTACCTTGATATGAAAAAATCATAGGGTTTCAAGACAAATAATTTTTAGAGATGATATTATAATTATAAACCTTAGTTTTCATGGACATATTTAAGATATTGATCAAATTTTCTCTATGGATCATTGCTAACAAGTTGAATGTGTTCTTTTACTAGTTATTTCATGCACCCTATTGGTTTTGCTTCATTCTAAATAATTCCATACAAACTAGTTATTGATGTGGGATAAAGAGGGTGTAAAATTATTTATCATATGGTATCCACTCTTAGTTTCATCTTTCATGGTGTTTTAGTGGGAAATCTAGCTTAGTTTATAGGAGAGTGTCACCATGTGTAGTTTCGAATGAAGTGTTTTTTGTTTGTTGAGTGTGTTCTCCTATAGGGGTCCCATATAGATGGGAAATGGTGTTTCATAATATATTGGGTCATTTTACCACCTCATTCCATGTTTTTTAATCACCATCTCATCCCTTGGGTTGTTTTCAAATTTGTCTTCCTTTATTACCAACTCTCTACCCAACTTCACTTGTAGTCACCTATATGAGCTTGTTTAACTTATCCATAGAGTTGTAATCAAGGTATTATTGTTATCCAAGATATTATGATTTTTAGAGAGTTAATTTATATGATTTGGAAAGGTTAAACTATAATCACAAGCTCATCCACCATCATACCTTCATCATGAGATGCCCATGTCTATTATATTCAATGTATATGTAGGTGTTTTCCATGTTGTATAATATATGTTGGAGTTGGTTACAAGTGTTTATTGATGAAGATAATGTGTTTTAAGGTTTTAAAATGAATTTTAGTGGTATTATAATATATTCCCTATAATATTATTGCCCAACTCTATGTCCTACCTACACATGACATCCTAATACACACCTATAGGACCTTACTAACATCATCCTTGGGGGTGAAAAGCTTGGCATGTGTTTTGAAACTCATTAGAGTAGATAAAATTATGTTATGGTGTTGGAATAAAGCATATAATATTCATGTTAATAATTATTTCCATGTTGTTCACTTCTATCCCACTGTGATGCATCAGGACATCCACCTACAGGTGGCTAAGCAGGGTACCAAAAGCATACATGAGGAAATGGAGATGATTTGACACCTTTTTAAAAACCTTAATATGATGAAAAAGCTTTGAAAATATATATATAGTGTGAAAAAGGAAATAAGGGGTGGGAAATATTCAATCAATGATAAAGGATTGTGTCTAGGGAAACTTTTCCTAAAATAGCAAAACAAATCTCCACAAAGGTTTTTGTAGATTCCTTATAAGATATTTTCAAGATGCATCATGACCTAAATTGAGGTGAATGTTGTGATATATAGTACAAAAAATACCTATGCCAAAAATTATGGTAAAAAACTGAGGTAAAGTATGTTGTTTGAGACCTCAAACATGCATAAGAAAATAATAAAATATTTCATTGAAGTTTATAGGCCTATAGCAACAAATAACCTTTCGACACCCCCCAGAGTAAATTTGAGAAGAACATCATAAATAGAATGATTATACTTATGGGATGAATTAAAATGACTTCAAGGTGATTAATAAATAATTTTACACTCCTATATTCCCCTATGACCACCTATAAGTCCCTTTCTTGAAGAAAACAAGCACCTATAATAATCAAAAGCAAGGTTTTACAGTCATTAACAAGACACTCAGTTTGGGGGTCCAAAGAGTATGTAGGTGATTCAAAGGTTATACCAAGTGTTAAATTATTTTAAAAACATCATGATGAAGGTCTCATGATTTATTTGACAGCTACAAGTAAGTAGTGAGCTAATGTAGTGTGTAGGTGTGGTTCCAGGGAACATAGACTATTTGAAGAAGAAGAAGAATGTTTGGTGATATTAAAGGGTTTAAAAATTATTATTTTGTAATAATGGATAAGATAATTAGAAACATTGACATTTATAGTTAGGGGAGAAAGAGGAGTTGTTTTAACCAAATAGGCACTGGACTAAGACATAGCATATAAGGGTTGACATTGCTAAGATTAAGATGAAATAAGGGTCCAAAAAATCTATAATTTGTCTTGGAATGAATAATATAGACCCATTAAATTTTTTAAATTATAATTCATACATATACACATACAGGTGTGAAGTTTGAAGCAAACATAGTCAACATTGCACTGGACCCTTGCCATTTGTAAGGTCCATAAGTAGGAAAAAGATGGTTTAGGGTAATATTTGGTTATGGAATATAATAATAATTCTCATAATCACAATTATTAACCTTTATAACATGAAAATAGTTGTATAATAACTCCAAATTGGACAACATATAGCCCATATACCTTATCTACACATAATCTACCCATAAAAAGACTAGTCTTGGATTTTGATGCAATTATGGGGTAAAATGGTGCAATTTAAGGATAAATTTTTATTTAATAGGTATCCATAACTTGTATAATCCTATAAAATTACTAACACTATTTGAATAAATAGGGGATTGCCCTTTTTCTTGTCTCAGATAGAGGACACTCCCTTTGTGTAAGAATCCTACAGTCATAGGAAATGAATGGGGAGGGTGAACCAATGGTGATTTGGAAATTTATTTTAGGTTTTTATATTTTATTTACACATATAAAAAAATTATAAACAAAAAAACAAAGGGAGAATATACAACATAGTGGCCTAGGTAGCTAAAGTTAAAGATAGGCTCATGAAGCAAGGGTATGCCTAGAGTCCAAATGAGTAGTCACTTTCATTTATATCATGAAATAAGAATATAAATGGATTTAAACATGTATATTATTGAATTATAGAATTTATATATCTTTTTTTATGTATATAAAGTCATATGAATTCTTTTTCGGACACAAAACCAATTTAACCCTATACACAGTCAATGCTTCAAACTCTTCCTTGAGGTTTTGATGTTTGAGAATTATAGGGAGGTCCTTTTAATAATTTAGTTTTGTAAATGTATTAATAATTACCAAATAAACACCCTAATGTAATTTTTTTTCATGAAAATATAAGGAACATATTCTTTGTTTTATCTCAAAGGAAGGTCACTTTTAAGCCTACACACAGGTAGAAAAGTGAGAGAATATGACATAAATGGCTATTGGGTCCCTTGAAAAAATAATTTGATGATTAATTATTATGTATTTACATATTATGATATGTAAATAATATGAAATTTTCCCATTATTGATGTAAAAATACTATAAATGATTGGTGGACAACTATATGCAATCAATCCCCAAGTTTCCCAACTAGGGCCAGTTGGTAAGTA
This sequence comes from Torreya grandis, assembly GCA_037957365.1. NCBI lineage: Eukaryota > Viridiplantae > Streptophyta > Pinopsida > Cupressales > Taxaceae > Torreya > Torreya grandis. The sequence goes on along the minus strand of JARHVA010001767.1, from coordinate 2,735,693 downwards.
AAAGAAGAAGATGAACAAGGGTGCTTGGAGAGATATGTAGTAAATTTTTAAGATAATATAGTATGTAAAAATACATTTTAAACCATCCTAAACATGTAATACCATTTCAAATATCCAAAGGCAACTAGATGCAGGTTAGGCCTTCTAGGCTTTCAAGAGACCTAGAACCATTTTGATGTCCACCTTCATTTAAAACTCTTGGAAGGATATATATTTGATTTATAAATTATTTTAAGGTGTAAATAACCATTTTTTAGATTTTCTAGTGCAAGGAGACCTATATGAGAGCAAATTCTAGCCTTTACATAGTCCAAGCATACAAGAAGAGAGGAAAACAAGCTTGATGGGTGTTTTCAAGTACTCATATCTTTTATAAGACTATGCATGGGAACCAGAGGGATTAAGAGAAGTTATTACTGTAAATTTCCGTAAATTTTTTGTAATTTTTTGTTACGTTCAATGTTCAATATTTATAAAAAAAATCTTGCAACCTAAAACTACTTGAAATCCTACTAAACACTCAACCAAGACGCAATGCAAAAAATGAGCTTTGAATGCTATCCTAATGAAATATTTTAGAAATGAAAGTTATTATAACATAAATAATAATCCCTTAGGATATATCCCACAAAGATGAGTTGTATGGAATTGTATTGACAACATGAGAAATAAGGTTTTCTTGATTGTTTTGTGTTTCACATGTTATAGGAGGAGTATGAAGATGAAATAAATAATGGGTGGAAGCCTAGGACTTATGATAACTCAATATCACCATTTTATTCTAGGAAAAACTCCTATGTTTCCAAACTAGATCTCTCCTTTTATCTAGTTAAAGTTGAGATAGTGGACACAAAGGTGAGAATAGTGAAAACTCTAAGTGTGAGCCTTTTTAAAGCATAGCCGATGATTCTAAGTCCATATAAGGTATTTACATGTGTCATTAACTCCATCCCATGTATTTTAATGTAAAAATAAAGGCATTTTTAAGGTCAAGTGTGAGGGGTGACTGAGAAAGGCATTTTTTAGACTACAAATAGTTATGGCTTCCTTCTAGGAGTTTCTATATGAGTAGGAATAAAACCAATCCATAGAGATGCATGCTTGAAGGAATTCATTATTATAAAAATCATAAAACCTATCCTTAATTATTGGTGGGACCTTTAAATAGGTTCAAATTGTGAAGTCATTTTTCTAAGCTAAAGTTAAGAGTTTCATGCCATTTTTCATGTGTTTCATGACTTGTATGGACATTTTTACCTCCAAAAATTACATGGTTTGTCTCATATTATATATATTTTCAACCTCTTTTCTCATATTTATAAGTTTTTAAGTGAACTTTTGAATTCCCTTGTCTTGATCTTCTCTCAAGGGCTATAAATATTAACTCTTTTGGCAGTTCGGAGCAACCTCTATTGATTAATGATAAAAACTTGGCTAATTGTTTACATGAATGAATCTTGAAAAAATAAAAAGTGTATTTTTCCTACTCACATGTTGTTTGACTGAGTGTTAGTGCAATCTTGTTGGTCTTTTCTAGTAAAATATTATCTTTTCTATCATGTTATCCTTGATTGTTCACCAAATGTGCAAAAGAGCAATTTATTACTAGTCTTTTTAGTGTTATTTTCTAAGTGTATAGGTTTATTATAAGTGGTTCATGATTATTTCCTACAAAGTAATCCTTAACTACCCTCTTAAGTATCAAAATAATTTTTGGACCTAACTTATGAAACATTGATGTGGAAATTCAACCTAGATTATGAGTTTTGTGTGAAAGAAGTCTTGTTTGACTCTAATTGGTAAAATTTAAGTCAATAGGAGGAAATAAAATATTCATTAACCACCCTTTTTGACTTTATTAGTTTTTTTATTAACCCTTTTCATCAAAAGTTGAAAGGCAAGAAAGTTATTCAAAGAGTGCATCAAGGGAACTATCCTTTCTAGAGCTTCATCTCAACAAAATTATCACCCATATCAAGAGATATGTTTCCATTATGCTACTTGGATGAGGAGAGATAAAAATATCCTCAAAGGGTATAAATACAAGTGACAACAATTAATTGATGTTGATGTTTGTGGTCCTACCAATACAAGAGGATCTAAAGGAGAGTGGTACTTAATGTTATTTAAAGATGACTAATCAAGAATGACATGGGTAACCTTTTTAAAGGACAAATCTCAAAACTTTGAGGGATTCAAAATCTTTAGGTCCATGGTTGAAAACAATACTAGAAGAAAAATCAAATGAATAAGATATAATAAAGGTGGAGAATTCACCTCAACTGAATTCATAGAGTATTGTGAGAAGCATGGGATGAAAACACATTACTTTATAGCAAGGACTCCAAAATAGAATGGATTTGTTGAAAGAAAGAACAAGACAATCAAGGATATGGCTAGAATAATGTAAAAAGAGGCCATGTTACCTAATGGATGCTAGAGAGAAGCAGTCCAAATAGCATTATAAATATTGGATAGAGTTCAACTAAGGGTAAATAGTGACAAAATTCCATATGAGCTATGGTATGAAAATTATGCTTCTATTAAGTAATTCAAAGTGTTTGGAAGCAAATGTTACATCAAAAGAAAGGAAGACGAATTGGGAAGATTTGAATCAAGATGTGATGAAGGAATACTTCTTGGTTATTCCACTCAAAGAAAAGCTTACATATGTTATAATAAGAGGCTACACATTATACTAGAGAGTATCAATGTGAAGGTTTAAGCAGTTATTTAACGTGTTCAACCTAATAAGTAAATAGGTAATGAAGAGATAGATCTTGAAGAAGAATCAGATAGTGAAGATGATGAGGAAAAGAATGAAAAAGCACCTCCAATATTTGTTCAAAAGGATCATCCTAAAGAGTAGATAATTGGCAACAAGAATGAAGTAGTTCAGACAAGGAGAAGAGTTGCAATCAACAAGGAGCAAGTATGTTTTGATCTAATGTCTAAAATTGAACCTAAGAACTATGTTAAATCTAGCAAAGATGATAATTTTGTAAAATACATGGAAGAAGAATTGATCCAAATAGAAAAGAATGAAAATTGACAATTAGCTCAAAGAACATCAAACAAGAATGTGATAAGAACAAATGGGTCTACAAAAACAAGAAAAATGAAGATGGAGTTGTTAGAAGGAATAAATCAAGATTGGTGTGCAAAGGATATGTACAAGTTAAAGGCATAAACTTTGAGGAAACATTTTCTCTAGTTGCTAGATTGGAAGCTATAAGAATGTTTCTAGCATTCTTGGTTTATAAAATATTAAAATTCTACCAAATGGATGTCAAGTCTACTTTCTTGAATTGGATCCTAGAAGAGGAAGTCTACATATAACAACCTAAATGTTTTCAATTATCTAAATAAGAAGATTATGTATGAAGAATGAAGAAAGCACTATATGGTATTAAATAGGCACCTAGAGCATGGTATTCAAGATTAGACTAGTACCTACAATAACAAGGTTTCAACAAAGGATGTGTAGACATTAATTTCTACTTCAAATCAAATGGTGAGAATATGTTGATTATTATTGTTTATGTAGATGACATCATATCTGGTGGTAACAAAAAGTTTAAAGAATTTACTACACAAATGTAAAGTGAATTTGTGATGTCTATGCTAAGAGATCTTTCCCTCTTCCTTGGTCTACAAATAGCATAATCTAATTAAGGGATATTCATATCTCAAACCAAGTATGCAAAGGAAATGTTGAAGAAATTTGGAATGGAAGATAGCAAACCAGTTAGTACTCCCATGATAATTGGATGCAAGTTGAGCAAATAGGATGCTTCACTCGATACAAATTAGACCATGTACAGATCAATGATAAGTAGCTTGTTATACCTGATTGCATCAAGACCAAATATCATGCAAGTAGTATTCATGGTTTATATATTTTAATATGATCCTAAGGAGTCAAATATCATGTAGTGAAAAGGATCTGAAATTACATCAAGAGCACAATTGAATATGGCCTATGGTACCCTACAAGTGAAGATTTCTTTTTGACAACATATAAAATTTTTGATTGGGTAGAAAGTGTGGATGATATAATAAGCACTAGTGCTGGTTAATTTTGCCCTTGAAACAGACTTGTTTCATGGTTGATAAAAAATCAAAAGTTGTTTACTCTTTTTGCAAAAGAAGTAGAGTATGTAGCAGTAGTGGTATATTGCACTCAAGTCTTATGGATGAATCAAACACTCAACGACATCAAGGTTGATTACAAATCAGATATTTATATTCTTTGTGATAATTCAAGTGCATTAAATATATCAAATAATCCAATAATGCATTCTATAAGCAAGCACATATCAATCAAGTATCTCTTCTTAAGAGACAGGGTTGCAAACCAAGAGGTCATAATGGAATATGTGTCAACTAAGGACCAGATTGTAGACATATTCACCAAACCACTTCCCATAGAATATTTGAATATATAAGACATAATTTGGAAGTGGTGGCTCCTACACCATATCAATAAATAACTAGTTAGAGGGCATGAGTCTGGGGGAAGTCTCATAGAAGCTTAATTAATCCCTATAAGAAGAGAGAAAAGTCAACATGGGTATGTAGACTTTTGGAAATTACAATTAATAAGTTTAAAGTTATAGATTCTTGGATAATCTCCTTAATCTAATAAATGTGGAGAACACTTTGGATAAATAGTGAGAAGGAGTCCCTTTGCCATTAATGTCAAAGGGGGAGAAATAGGGCAAATGCTCTTTGAAAAATTTTGGACAAAAAGTGCAAATGCTCTATGTAAAAGTTTCGAAGAGCACAATAATTATCCAAGATGAGTTTAGGAAAATGTTCCATTGCCAAAGGGGAATAAATTTTGGTATGAATAGATTCAGTTCATACTCATCATAAGCTAATGAAATCAATGCTAGAGAAGGATAAAATTATTAGAGGATCATAAAATTTATTTTACCATCAATGCCAAAGGGATAGATTTTTTGTAATATGATTATCATTGATATTAAAAGAGAAAATATTGATATTGTTTAGGTCAAAAGGATCAAGCAAGATTGATGGATAGAATAGCATATTTCATAGTTACACTATGTAATGTTGTCATTCTTCTAAAAATACCATTTATGGATGTTTAAATTTAAATAGATAGAATATATATTATGGATTTTTTTATGTACATTCTATAAATATGGTCCACAGGTTTAAAGGAGAAGGAATGGGCTCATAATTAATTTATTTAGCTTTCAGACATTATAGGGTTTTACAGTTAAATATTAAGGGTTTAGCCATGGCATCAACAATAAAAGTACTATTTTAATTTTAACTTGGGATATTCAAGAACTGGTAACATAAGTTATAACTTAAGTCCATAGCATCATTAATAAACTAACCCCTTGACCTATAAATTACCATATTTGAGTAATGATCAAAGGACTTTATATTTTACTAAGTCTAAGACTTAATATATGTCTTAGCTTGATCAATGGCTATCACATCATCATATGAAGACAATCCAATGTAGTGTGATAAAGTCAAATTGTTAAAATGACCTCCAAGTTAACACATAAGTGATAAGTGTCATAATCACACATCCTAGATAGTTAATTTATGGTGTAGTTTAAAGTCAAAAGGTCAACAAGTAATGTGAGAATGCCAAATGTCTCAATATTAGTAACTAACAGTTACATACAGAAGGCATGTTATTATGCCAAGTTTCATATCCTTGAGGGTTTGAAAGATATAAATATCAAACTTGTCATAATATTTGATGGTTAACAAATGATCATATAAAGGAGATTGAATGAAGAAAGTGGTCTTAGATGAAATAAAGTGATTGATGTTTATCAACACAGTGGCAAGTTAAAAACAAAGCACATTTGAGAGATATATAGATAAAAAATGTTCCAAATATATATGAATTAGGGAGATGAGGTCAAAGTGTTGAGGTTTAGTGACTAAGTTAATGTAAAGTTCATGAAAGTTAAAAGATATAACACATGGGAAATAGGATCTAGAAATTGATGGATGTGTTTTAAAGAGTGGAACATTAAATTTTAGTAATATATAGATTTTTGATAGAGAAAGAGAGCTTAGATATAGCATAAAGAAAGATATCAACAGATAGTATTTAATGTGTTTAAATTCCAATGGTCAAGTGGAGAAACATGCAGGAACTTATGTATAAGATCTATATCTCGACACAGATAATAAGATTGATCGATGTAATTGATAAAAACTACATTAGAGGGTATTTGAATCAAAAATCCAGTCAAATAGCTGTTATATATAGTAAATATACCTAAAATTATGTTGTGATTCATGGAATGAAGATGTAAGAAATTTACAGTCTAAATCATAATGAACTAGAGTCTAGAACTGGCATGATGTGTTGTAGTTTGAGTGTGAACACTTAGAATATATGGAACCCTAGATCATTTATTTATATATATGATATCTAGGAAAAAGAAAACATGGTTAGAATAGTTTTTTTTGACATTAATAAAAATTAAATATAAGTAGAGGACAAAATCCAATGAGGTGTGTCAAATAGAAAATCATAAAGACATAAAACCAGAGGGACAAAGTGGAGTAGAGAGGAATAAATGAGCAAAGAGAATGTGCATAATATGATTAGTTATCGATTAGACCTATAACAAATAATAGAGATATATATTCAGATATGAATGTAACTTATATATTATAGTTATAGCTCCATAAAAATGTGTGATAGGTTGTTTCCATTAGATAAGCTTAGTGGATGCTTAGATTAGGTAGTGGGTGATTCCTTAGAGTTGGTGATCTTAAATTAAGGGATTGGTTTATCCTTAGGGTTTTTACCCTTACAAGTGAACCAGTGAGGTTTGGTAGTGAGGATTTGAACTATGAGGTTAGATTAGAACAATAGTTTCTAGTAGTTATTATCACCATGGTTTTTCCCTTTTGGTTTTTCACGTATAAATATTTTGTCATATGTATTTATGCTTCTATGATCTCTGCATATTTTATTTGATCTACATATATTTTTTAATATGTTCTAAAAGATATCAAAAAACTAGTTTTAATTCATATACTAATTTATCCCCCCTTCTCAGTATCTAGTTGTGTTCCAACACCTTGGAAAAAATAGTGCTTCACAAGCACTAATCATGAAATAAAGCACTTTATTATCTTACACTTATGCCACACAAGTCCCAACAGTGCACTGGGATACTATTCCAATCTCACTTGACTTGTTGAGACTTAATTCATATTTTATTTCTCTGATATCTACAAGGATTATATTCTGTAACAAGGGTATCAATTTAAGACAAATTGATTCTAAAATTAGTTTAATAATTCAATGAAAATATAGTTAACATGCCAAGAATCACAATAGGCTAATTTCACCAAGTTTCTAATTAGGTCCTTAAAATAAAAATAAGGCCTATTAATTCCATTCAAGACTTTAATTAATAATATAGTAAAGGTGGACACATAAATTAGATAAGAGCTATGGAATAACTCTAGTTATAACTTATTCCAATATAAGACATAGAAGAGAAATTCCTAGATTAATAAAATGTAAGAAAATGAGTCAATATTCATACATCTCTTGAAGTTGTATTGAAAATGAAAAATTAATTTCAAGGTATTTATCTTACAACACTTATTAATACATTTGATTAATGCCTATCCAATGGATTGGTAAAGGTAATTGATATCCATTCAATTCTAGCAACCCAAAAAGCTCAAAATGGCCCCTATAAGTGAGGATTATAAAATTAGTTGATTTACTCAAGTAAATCAGGTACAATCTCTCCTCCACTAGCCTCTTAGGAACACATCATCCCTTAACCCCTTAAGTACTTAATATTCCAATAAAATTTCTGAAAAATATCAAATAATTTTAATTTCCAATAGTGGTATTTTATTGCATTGACTCGTATTGACCAGCCCATATAGGTCAACTAGTAGTTAGGTGAGACCTACTTTAATTCAATCTATAATTAGAAAAGGGTGACTTCAACCATGGTAATGGAGATTAACATATAATGGTTAGGGAATCATTAAGAGAACATAAGGTTCCAAGATGAAATAATGCCTACTTCCCTTTACAGTCATAGATACACAACAAGTGTACTACCAACAAATGTAATTTTGGAAAAATTTCACTAAACTTTTTTTTTTGGTTAAGAAACCTCTTTTTTATAAAATATTTTAGAGCACATGATCTAATAAAAAATGAAACAATCCCAAGTGGACCAACAATTGTTTTTAAAATAAGGGTACTTTCCTAATTTATTCTTGTATTACACATCTTCTAATAGTGTACCTAAATGGCAATTCCTAGGATTAATGGAAATTTAACTTAACTATGATAATGAATGCTAAAAGAGTATCCCCTTTAAATTATATTTGATTTATTTTTTTGAAATAATTATCCATACTCAAAAGTTCATCCACCATCCTTATAAAATGACCCAGATTTTAGTAACTTGGTTTAAGCACATAATTTGGTTACCAAGATACATTAGTTATCATATACTAAGATGGTTAAACAAATAAGGAATATAATCCCTTATAGAGTATTATAAATATCATTCCATCAAACTACCCTAAAATACTTAAGAGAATAATAAGGCAATTTTGCTGACATAGATCATGAATCAATCTACAAGCTTATTATACATATTAAGCACATAAAGTGTCCCAAAAGACTATTCAATCCCTATGCAAGTATTCTTTAGAATTGTGGACTTAATTATAGTGGTGAAGCAATAGTCATGGTAAAGTGGTTGATATTACCTTTTAATCTCTACAAGGCTGAAATAACTCTCTCAAATCAGATTTAATCATCATTTACTTATCGGTGCACATAGGATTAATAGGTAACCCATTATTATTGAGATATTGGAACCTATAAAATAGATTTGAGACAAATTTTATATTCTATAAAATAGGATAATGATACAAATGGATAAATCCACCAATTTAACAATAGGAAATTCCCATTACTTAAGTCACACATGCATAGTATGTATTCATCAAAAAAGGACATCATGGCCTTTACAACAATAAGACTATAAGATATCTGTAATCATCATAAATAATGATAAAAATTAAGAGCTTGTTATATTTTACTATTGTTATATTAATTTAGGATACATATAATTTTACATCTCTATATAAATTCTTTCTTTACAACAAGGAATAGTACCTAAACAATACCTTTATAATTTAAATGAACCTGTTTTACAAATACACTCTAAATGATTGAAGTTTTTTATCCAAGAAAACACAATACAATCCATAACACATAATTTGAATGTAAGAAGGTAAATATTGGAATGATTATGCATTTTATAACTCCCAATGTGTATCTAATAGTTTCCCATGAATAAAATATCAATTCGAGCATAGTTTGTGAATAAATTTAAGAATTTAGGAATCATATTTTTTTATCTCTCACTAATTTTTTTACAACTAAACATGTACTGATCACATTAACAGAAAGGGTCAACACAATGTTGATCAAGTCAACTTATTCCTAATAAGTAGTTTACCATAAAAATCTAAATTGTAATGTGACAATTCATATTTTGTGAATTGTTTAACATATATTAGGGTTATGATAGTAAAATCATTTACAATAATAATCAACAAATAGATTTATGCCAGTTGGATCCTTACATACTCAACATATAACATACTATAATCCTCATGTACCACTTATTTACTAAATTTAGATATAGCTAGTAGTGAACACTTTTTACCATAAGTATCCACATAGAAGGATATCATTTTAAAAATGTATAATCAAATAACATATTATTCACGATAGTGGCATGTAATGTTTGATTCTTGTATTCCAACTCTCATATAAGAATCCTAATAAGGAAAATGTTCATTCAACATTTTATTCTTACCAACCAAAATCATGACAAAAATAAAATATTAAAAGCACTCTATCTTTATTCAGTTAAATCAAAACAATTCCAAGTGTGTTCGCAATTAATAGGTCAAATAAATAACATTTTTTGCTATGGGATCCTCTCAGAAATGGTGTCTAAAAAATAAGACAAAAGGAGATTGTTGATTATAAATAATGTATTTAATTATTATGATAATTATCTATAGTTTTGAGTATCATTAAAATAAAACAAATGGGTTAGATATTTTTAAAGCATCAACTTCTATGATGTTGTGAGCTGATTTGCATAGAAAAATAGTGTAAACTGCTGTAATGAATGCCTTACCAAAAATAGGAATGAACCAATCAATGTGATAAAATGGGATCTCATCCAAGATAAATATGGAAAAAATCCATTACCTGATTTATTTTTTAGAAAATGATATGTATACTAGAAAAACCAAGTCTCTTTTGAGTCTAAAATATAGCTAGTACAATTTAGAAAATGTAGTTTCTATTAAAATTTCCTTCCAAAAATGGTACCATCAATGTCAATTGAGTTAAGAATAATTGATTTAAGTGTTGATTATATTTCACATATGTAGAATAATATGTTCCAACTCTTCTTTGTCATCAGCTAAAGGTTTAGGTATTTATTTAAGGTTGTTATTCAAGTTGATTTGGGTTGACTTTTTAGCCTAGACCACATTCGTTTAAATGCTAGTCAAGGGGGAAAATGACAAATTAACATAAAAATCATCTCTATAAAATTACCATGACGCAACCACCTGGCCTCAACCTATGGATCCATGTTAAACCATGATTTCAAATACCATTTTATGCCATATTTTGATTGTGGTATTTTCACAAAAAATATACATACAATCTTCATAATCCATAGTTTTATAAAATAATTCAAGGAAATGAGGATAAATATACCTCAATACAAAGAGCTAAAAGCTCATATTTTTGTAGACACCACCCATCTAGGTGAAAGTAAGCAAACACAAGATATAGCCTATACTTTATTTTATAACCAAGGCTACAGATCCATTTTATCCAACCACATAAGATATACACAACCCACAAAAATTAACATAATAGCCTAATTTAAACTGACCATGCATAACCCATTCAATTCATAAGAATTTTAAAAACCTCATTATAAAAATATGATTTTCATATCCCATGGTCAAAGGAAAAAATCACATATAGTCATAAGGAAAGCTCCTAGACATAAGAGGATTTTAAAATCAACATAATAAAATATCTAACATTTCTAAAGTTTGCTCACACATCTGTTCATTTGATTTTAACCTCATATAAAAATTAATCTCCCAAATAACACAATTGGGAGGACTAAATCTACCCAATGTACTATTTATAAGAGTCCAAACAAGATATACATATCTTTCAACTAGGTAAAATTTAAAGAGGTAACCCATATTTTTATAAACATTGCCCAACTAGGGCTAAAATAAAAAAAACACAAGATAAAATTGGCATTTTATTTTTTTGGCAAATGATATAGGGATGAAATCCCTAAATTATAAAATTGTTAAAAAAATCCCATAATAAATAAAATGGAATCACAACAAATAATTTTTCATCATTTTACAAATTTTTCAAATTTACTCACTAAGGGAATATTCCATATTTTAAAACTATTTGTTGTTAGCAATACTAGAATAGTAATACTCTAATTTTAATATGAAACAATTACTTACATAAACCCAATTATAGTAGGGCATATAAAATATGTTTGAAAAAACTTTCTTTATGTTTTTCCAATTAATGCTACCACTTTTCATTTTCCAAAAATAAAACCATAACATCAATATAATAGAAAGTGAACTAATAGGCCTTGTAAAGACCAATTAATTTTCTTAACCCCCTATTTTTTTTTACTAGGTAGGGCATTCAAGTTAATAAATTATAACCCAAATACACATGATACTTACTATGCTAGACTCTCATATATGTCTACTTATACATAATTATAAAGGCCTATATCTAAATGAGAACATTTGAAAATTAACACAATTTAATTTAAATAAGAATACAAAATTATTTCAAAGGATGATGGTAACTTGTCTAAAATCCTTGCCCTAAAATACCAATCAGAGTCCTACACCCATCTTACTTCATTTCATGGCGCCATCAAAATCTTCCTAAGAGAAACCTTTCATTTCCGAATTCTCATATTTGAAATTCAAGTAAGAGTTTCAAGTTTTGTAGGTAAAGACAAGTCTCCCAGTGGCTTCACATGACATCCCTTATAAGATTTCTCATGCAGCTACAGATTTCCCATGGCTGTCACTAATTTCATTTATATGATGCCAACAAATGAAAACTGGCATCCCCAATACATGCATAAAGCCCCAAATAAAGCTTCTCTATCAAAATGGATTTTTAATCAACTAGAATAATGATAACAAAACATAATGTTTATCATGGATTTAACATTTGAATTTTATATTAAAAAAATTATTTTTCAATGATATCAAATTATTGAATTATAATATAAACCAAATCCATTTATGGACTATAAAAAATCATAATATATATTAAATTAATTTATTTAATTGAAACCTTTTTAATTAATAATTTTATTTAGTTTTATAATTTTGTGCTCAATGTTTTTACGAGGATCTAAATAATAATATAGACAACATAAAAAGGCTTAACACATTAGCCATATAAGACTTATTCACATAAATCATTCACCATAATAACACGGGTCACAATAAGAAAAAGTGGGTATCATTTCCTAATCCCAAGAGTATGAGGAAAGAAACCCAAAAAAACCATTAATAAGGATATATAAAATAGCATAATAAATACATATATCAACAAACATACAAAAAATAATGTCAAAGCCAAACGATTCTAATATTTTATTAATGAAATCCAAAGACACTCTATCATAATATTCTTCATATCAAGCTTTCATATCATCCCTTCATTATTAAAATTTTCCATAAAATGAACCATTTCATGAATGAAAATAAATCCATCTTGATTCTTTTTACTTGAAATAAATCCATCTTATTATTAAAAAAGGATAGTAGGAGGATGAGGCTATAATCTCAAAGAAATAATCTTGGTAAAAATATTATACACTATATTGCATAGACTAATAAGTTGAAACCTCTTAAAATCTAGATCCCTAGAAAATAAAAAATGACAATGATGAAAGTGTTATTAAGTTATGTTAGAATTTTATTAGAGGTGATAAATTCATCCATAGTAGTTATAATATCCCATTTGAGAATGTATAAAATATTTTGGAAAAAAATGATATAAAACCTTTTAAACTAGGAGATTTATCCATTTACATAATAGAAACCACAAACATCACTTCCTTAATACAAAACAATCTTAAGAGACTTGGTTATCAATTAAACAAATGAGAGTAAGAATCAAATTTAAAATTTGAGAACTTAGATACACATTAATATTAGCATCCTTAGCAAAAATATTTAAAAATAAATAAATCAGAGGTAACATACCCATTTTATTTTTGGATTTAAATAATTTTGTTGGAGCTTTTGTACTCAAGCATGGTCAAATGAAAAAATATATATATTTATATCACCTTATTTAACATACATTAATCTTGATTTATGGGACCAAAAGTACCCTCTTTTGCATTAAGAGAACAAAAATCACAAACAAGGTCTTTTAATTCGAATAGTTCTCTTGGTTCATGACATTAATATAATTATATTTCTTAACCATAGTTAGTTCCTAATTAATTTTATTCTTCAACTAAAAAATATTTACAAAAACATCTTTCTTCCAAATTTTAATTTTCATATTCTTCATTTTTTTGAAAAATATGAACATGGTAGACCCATTAATTTTAACATTCCACCACTCCTTAATTATACTGTTAATATTAGGGTGGAGGAGACACTCTTTTTCATTTTGAAAATAATTTTTCCTATTCTTGGAACCAACATTCAAATTCAACATGAAAGGGTTATGATCAAACACAATTTCAGGAAGAGGAGAAGACCAAATTTATATTCTACAAACAAATCAGGAGAGATGAGAAATACATCAAGGTGAAATTGAATAAGGTGATCTCCAAGATGATTTTTAGATCAAGTGATGGCATAAACCCTGAGCTCAATATCAATTAAACTATTATTAGATATAAAATTAGAAAAATCATCTATGCTCCTACTAAAAAAATCTCCAAGATGATTTTTAGATCAAGTGATGGCATAAACCCTGAGCTCAATATCAATTAAACTATTATTAGATATAAAATTAGAAAAATCATCTATGCTCCTACTAAAAAATCATCCATGCTAAGATTTTGAAAATAATTATTGATCTTAGAAAGCTCATCCCATAGTGTCTTATGACTAACATAGTTGTTTGGAGCATAAATATTATAAAAGATAAACTAAGAGTTTTTATTTAACCTATTATGAACAACATGATTCCAATATGATGGTTATTGGATAAAAATATATTAGACTTTAATAGTGAATTATTTTAGAGATTAATTAGTTCACTAGAATACCAAATAAAAGCAACATCAAAACCTAAAGGATTCTTCCATAAACTATTATTTATGTTCAGGAACTTAACAAAAGACATTTTAGTTTCTTGAATGGCTACAATCATGGTTTTATGATTGTAAATAAGGTCTTTCAAAACTCTATGTTTATCAAGTTTTTAAGACCTCTTATGTTACAATAGAGCAATATCATTTTGACACGGATAAATAATTCCTAGATACAATGAAAGTCTCATGGGTTCTATTTTATATCTCTCTCTCATTGGATTTATGTCTAGCCTCTTTCCTACTTTATTTTCCTAACTTATTTTAAGTTGGAATATGTTTATGATTCTCTTTCCAATTGCATATGACTATGTTTACATCATATGAGTTATAAAATGATCATCTTTACTCATATATGATTTAGTGTCTCCAAGAATTGTTTGATTAATTAAAAGTAGAGAACTAATGTCATTACATAGATAAAGTTTATATACCAAATTTTGTTCAATATTTTGTGCCCAATTATAATTATCCAAACCCTTATCATAATGACTAACCTCCTCTTATTTTAAACAGCAAGGGATAATTTATAGCTATTATAACATTTCATCCTAGTGTTGTTTCAAATTTTTGAATTGTGAAGAATGTAAAACATTCTTTGATATGTGCATCTTTGCATCCCCAGCTGTATATTATTTTAAATATATTACATTTATTTTGACATCAAAACTAGAATTATAAATGTTTTCTCTAAAGATCATCTCTTGGAAACAAATTTCATCTTGTAGATTAGCCCCATTAGAAATGTGTTCATGAATCACTTCAGCTTTCCCTTTGCATAATTACAAATTTTCTAAGATTTATCCTTCATCGCTATATATTTTTAAGTAGGGATCTTACTCATTTCTTATTTTTTATTATTAATAAGTATTTGACCATTATGAGAATCATTATTTTTAGAGGTTACATTATCAACCTTATGCCAAGCTTCCAGGTCCTTCACTTTATTTCCACAGTCCATGAATTTATTGGGGTAAGTTTTAAATATTATGACCCAACATTGCACAAGTATTGAATTTCAGTTGGGAGTCCTCATAATTTATATATTATTACCAATCACAAAAAGAAGAGTTAAGATAAATAGAATTTGGTAATGGTTTCCTTGTAGTAGCATTAACACATATCCTCACAAATATTAATCTAGTTTTAGGTTGAGTAGCCATATCAATGGATATTATTGAACCCATCATATTAATTATAACATATAATATTTATTCCTCTTAAAAATCATATGGAAGCATAGGTAGTCTGATCCAAATATCCAATATATTAATATACTCTTTATTAGGGTGAAATCACAACTTCCATTTCCTAAAAAACAAACCCATTCTTCCAAAAAACCATGTATCTCCAAGAAGTACCTTAGAAAAATCCTACTCATTATTGAATATGAAGATAAATAATCCATTAAACATGCTATAAACTCCCATGTGACGTTTTTATTTCCATTTTGTTTGTACCCAGATTTGAACATAATCAATATTAGGTCTCACACCCAAAAACATCCTAATGAGCACATTATCCATGTGAGGAATGAAACTAGTTATCAAAGATGTAGGAATGTCCTAATGGGATTCCCTATCATATTTATTCAGATACATCTTGATCTCCTTGGATTTTAATGAGTCCAATTCTAGAATTTGACTTCTTGATCCATCTTTCCATGAGATTTTACAATTTAATCAATCAAGCCATGATAAGTTACCTCTCTTGACCTTGAACACCTTATTTTGATTAGAGTTTGGATTCCTCCTAGATATTCCTCTGTGTATCATCCAATCACATTTGTCAAACTCCATCCCATTAAAACACCCTTCTCCCACTAAAAATTGCCATTTAAATTTGAAAACCTTTTCCTTCATTAATGATCCATATTATATGATACGTTACACTTAATGCGTATATATAAAAATTGCTAATTTCCTTATGAATAGTAATTTGAAGAATTCATAAATATGATCTTATTGACATAAAAACCATTAGAAAAATATTTTGATTAAAAATCAAAACTTTTATCACAAATAATATCAATGATGTTTTGAATCTTGTTAGAATTCTCTATTCAATAATTCTAATCGCACCATATTCTCTATAGTTCTTCATAAAAATAACTTCGGGCCATTTAGTGAAATAGTTTGTTTCTATTAACAATTTTTTTTTATCCAATAGATGTGTTAGGATTAATAGTTCGCATGAAATCTAGGGACCGTTGGACAAAAAGGCATCCTTCAATTATAAGTATTAGGGTAATAGTTTCATGTACCACTCTTTTCCCAAACACTTGTCATTAGTGTTAGGTCACTACGTGACTATTTGCATCTTTGAAAATAATATGTGAATAGTTTTAGGCTCTCATAAATTTGGGTATTATGGCATTTAATATAGGTTTTTCATTCCATATTTTCTCATGAAATTTTTTAATACTATATTAAACATTTAATTTACAAACATGCCTCAAATAGATGCCATCATCATTTTTTATATACATTACTCCAATTTTAATCACGTAAAGTGTAAATATGAGCCTAAGCAATGTCATTTATTTAATTTTTATCTTGAAATTACATGTGTCATTAATAAACTAATGAATTATTTAATTATACTAGTCACTTCCATCTATATGACATTGACTAACTTCTACAACTAAAATTTTAAGATCTATTTCTGAGATCGAGTGAATGATTCCTTTCCCTCATGCCATATTAGTATGCTTGATTTTTGAGTAAAATTATTGAAAATTTTACATACATTTCCAATTATGTTTTTCTAATTCATTTTATCAAAGTGTAAGATTAATGGTTGGATCTATAATGTTGACATCCACTTGTTACAAAATATATAATGTCATAATTTATTTATGGATTTAATCAAGATACACATTTTCTTATTGATCATAGAGTAATTAAAATATTAATATTTAATATTAGTGATTATAATGGATATGTGATGTTAATGATCTTAAATTTTATCAGTAAGCATAGTTACTATTACATGTTCATATGTAGATAAATTTAGGAAAATGTCTTTAGTAAAATATAGGCTAATCAGAACTATATCTTGAGAAATCACATTTATAATATCATAAAATAGCTTATTTTATCTTTTGGTTTAGTATAATTTAAAATGCTACTTTAACATTGCATTAAAAGCTCTCATTGTTTCAACAAATCCATAAATGATTTTTTGAAACAAAATCTTACCAAAGAAAAATGTGAGCTCATTTTTACTGTTAGGATGTAGAATTCTAGAGATAGCTTGGACTATCTCAAGGTAAATAAAAATAAATTGTTTTATTAATAACATGCCACAATATCATAACTTGTTTAACCCTAAAAATTATTTTCTTATGATTCAATGGGAATCCATACCTTTGGGACATGTTAAAAATGCTCTATAAATTGTTAAGATGATCTAACCTATATTTAGAGAAGATGGTTTGGTCAATCATATATGATGATACACTTAAAATTAGTTTCTAAAAAGTGAAATCCATAGCATGTTAAAAGGTGGCACCTGCATTGCCTAGTCAAAAATGCATTATTTTGCTTTTAAATGCTCCCCATTTAGTGGTAAAATTAATTTTTATTAGATCATCATTATCAACCAATTTTTTATTATAAACTTAAAATGTATCCAATAGAGACATCATTTTAGACCCACTAACTATTTGAATAACCTCATAGAAATAAGGAAAAGGGTAATTTTCCACTTCTAAATCTATTCTTACATTTATGAAATCTACATACAATCTAATCTCACTAATACTACTTTATGTAGAATCCAATTTTTCAACCTAGGTAGATTTTTTTATTAGAAATGTAATTTTTTCATATATTAATTTTTATCTTATTTTTTAATAATGTTTTCTAGAAAGGGAATGAATAGTATTTTCCTTTATCTAAAATATTTTTGACCCTATTTAACTATTATACTATGTGTTATGACATTGGAATAAAAATTTTGGATGTCTTTGTAATACCAACCAATCACATCCTTATGTTAAAACATTATAATAATTCCTTCAGTTTCTATTTCTCTTGTCTAGGGATTCTAAATCTAATGTTAACACATGGGAATGGTCTTTTGTTCCTCAATTGACCTAGGGAGAAATAATTCATTTGTTTCAAACTATATTTTATTTTCAACTTATCAATCCATGTCCAAGATTCACTCTAATTGGAACATCCCTTTGTGGATTTTTTTATCTTTAATTTAAATGATACCATCATCTCTAATTCACTCCTTAATATCTAGATCAAATCCCTTTTGACCAATAATTTGGGACTCAAAAGTTATATAATTATTTGTGAAATTTATAATCTATTTAACATTATAAAATAATGGGAAAATGTCATCCTTGTTAGTAATCATGGGACATGGCACTAATTATACTAAATTTATTTGTAATTTAGACTCATGAAGTTGGCATATTTATAATAGAAGAGTCTAATTAATCACTAATTTTTTTCGTTTTCTTGCGATTGATTTCATATTAAAATAATAAAATGATCCAATAAAATCCCAATATCTATGTCTATATTTATTAAGGTAATACAATCATAATTGATGTTAACTTGACCATGGTTGATAACCAATTCTAAATATCCATACATAGAAATCTTTTTTAGATTGTGTTTTGAGAAAATTACATTCCAAATATCAAGGCTTCAAAATCAACAAGATTGTTGGTGCATGGGATTTTTAATACATATTTATCAAGGTTTTACATCCCAGTTTGTTCATTGTGTACTATTAATATAATAGAACCCTATTTAGACTAAGTAACATCAAAATTCAATGTCCATAGTTGTGAAGGATAACTAGATTCTTTTTCGCCGACTATGGAATTTTATGTATATGTATAAAACCATACATCTGATGAGACAAATTTGAATTTATATTTATCAGAATTATTTTACATGATTGTATATTTAATTATTTGTCTTCTATTAACCCTGATTATTTTCTACTCCTTTCCAAAGAAGCCACATATGCAAAAAATATGTTTCCATGTAACCATTTAACATCTTTTACCAATCAAAAATTAAAAGTAATCCATATGAATCAATAATGTAAACATGACAATTTTAATGCCTTATTAATGAACATAAAAACTATCAAGACAATAAAACAACCAATAAGCCAAGATTCTAGAACAATAACTTGTATTCATACATATTTAATGACTTGAAATAATTAAAAACTCAAACCATGCATAAATAATCCTCAAGTTAGAATTAGAGTTGAAATTTTTTTTTAAAAAAAAAACATAAAATCTAAAACAATGTATATTTTTCGTAGCCATTATTTATATTAAATTTCACATGCAAGCATGTGTAGCTCTAAAAATCTCCAAAAATGATCTAAATGCTAAAATTATCCTATGGAAGAAATTTAAACTTAATTTAACATTTGGTCCTAAGAATATATAATTTCTAAAAATAGACAATTCTTGAAAAAGTTATTAAATGGTAATTTTGGACCCTTAGATGATCATGTATGGCCTCAAAAAATATTGAAAATAATTCTAAGTGGATACAGAGTCATAGAAAAGAAACACATTTTTTGAGATAGTAATTTTAGAATGTAGAAGAGATAAAATAGATCTACAGGTCAAAAGTTATAGCCTTGAGAAGGTTGGCCAATTTTTTCTACATCATTCTCCTTTGGTTGAAAACAAATCAACTCCTATGAGTTGTCCTGAAAGTACTATTATCACTTTTATTTATTAGTCTTATTTATCTCCCATTATGTAATCAAAGTGTTGTCTTCTTACTACAATCCTTCTCACTACACCAAATACCTTTTATAATTCCCTCACCTTGTGATCATTGTCTTCATATCCAAAAGCTGCACTATCTTTTCCTTCTTATTCTTTGAAACCTTCTACTCCCAATTTATTCATATTAGACACCGTCACCATATTTTTCATGGAATTAATATATAATTAAAAATTAAATACTAGAGAGATATCAAAATTATAAGGTAAACTCACCTCATAAGCATTATCATTGATTTTTTTCACAATTCTGTATGGTCCAATTTTCTTATGCTTCAACTTGTTGTACATGCCTTTTGGAAATATTTATTTCTTCAAGTAAACCATTACCAACTCTCCTTATTAAAATATCTTGGATATTCTTCTAAAACTTTATAATACTTTATATTTATCATTACTTTCCTACAAACCTCTTCTTACTCCTTAAAAATGTTGCATGTAATCCACAAATGCTTCTGCATCATCACTAATTCAATCTATAATTTTTAATTATACCAAATCTAAAATACCCATAATATTTGTACAATAAAACATTGAAATAGTGACCTTCCTATTTATCTATTCACTAAGCTATTATATGCAACCTTAGCTTGTGGTAAAGCCAATTCCAATGCTTCGGCTTCTCTTCCACTATGCATCTCAACAAATTTCCCAAGCTCCTATTCATAACTTCTGACTACCAGTTTATTTTTACATGATATGTACTATTGAAGTTTAGCTTAATACCCATCTCATTCCACAGTCCTCTAAAAATGAATTAAAAATTTCATGTTCCTATCTCAAGTAATAATTTTTGGAGCACCATGCAATCTCATAATATCCTTAAAAATTAATTCTAAAACTCTAGTGGCATTATTGATTTTCATACATGCAATGAAATAAACCATTATAGAAAATTTATCTACAACAATAAAAATTAAATTATGACCTCTCTGTGTGTTTGGTAATCCTAACACAAAATACATACTCAAATCTATCCATGGTTCTCTTGGAACTAGTAATGACATGTATAATCTAGTGATTTTTTCATGTCCTTTATCCATCTATATCCTACATCTTGAAACATACCTTGTCACATCTCTCTTCATCTCTGACCAAAAATAATTTTACTCCATCAAAGCTATTTTCTTCATCTTACCAAAATGTCTAACCAAACCACCACTATGTAATTCTCTTATTATATTATGTCATAGAGACCCAACTAGAATGGATAATTTTTTCCCTTTGAAGATATAACCTTCTTGTATAATATACTCACCATGAATAATATTTGTCCCACCTATTAATTGATTCATGCACTTCTCAACTACCTTACCAAAATATGGATCAATATCACATAATTCTTTGACAGATTCAAATCTAACTACCTCACTCACCATAACAATTGATAACACTACTCTCTTATGCAATGCATCAGCTACCTCATTCTATTTTCCTAATTTATTCTTCATCATAAAAGTAAACCCCTGCAATAAAGAAACCCACTTTTCATTCCTACTATTTAACTTCTTTTGTGTATTTGCACACTTAAAGCCTCATGATTTGTATATAGGATAAACTCATTAGGCACCAATTAATGCCTCCAACATCTTTAAGCTTGCATAATTTCATAAATTTCAACATCATAGGTAGAGTATTTTATTCTTTCCTCATTCAATTTCTCACTAAAATATGTTATTGGCTTTCCTTATTGACTCAACACAACACCAATTCCCACAATTGAAGCATCATAATCAACCTCAAACACTTTTTTAAAATATGATAATGCTAAAATTGGTCTTTCTATAATCTTTTTCTTCAAAATTTAAAATCTTTCTATGGCTACGCTAGTCCATGCAAATTCCTTCCCTCTCATTCAATCTATTATTGGTACCACAATACTACTAAATTTTTTAATAATTTTTTAATAAAAGGTTACTAAACCATGGAAACTTTTTACCTCTATAATGTTTTTTGGAATATGACACTCAAAAATTACATTTATATTTTCTTCATCCATTCTTACACCATCTACTAAAATTACAAATCCAAAAAAACTAAACTATTCTAGATAAACCTACAATTCTTTAAATTTGCATACAATTTCTCCTTTATTAACAAATCTAGTACCACTCATAAATGTTTTAAGTGTTCTTTTTTAGTCTTACTAAATATATAAATATCATCAAAATAAACAACACAAACTTTCTAATATATTCTTGTAGCACTATATTCATCACCCTCATAAATGTGCTAGATGCAATAGATAATCTGAATGGCATCACCATTCACTCATATATGTCATCCCTAGTCTTTAATGTAGTTTTCCACCCATTTCCTTCATGAATGAGAATATGATAATAATCACTCCTTATATCAATCTTGGTAAAATATTTTTATCTTATAATTACATCCATTATATTATCTAAATGAGGTATATGAAACGTATACTTGATTGTAATTTTATTAATTTATCCATTATCCAAACACACTCTCTATCCCCATCTTTCTTTGGAGTTAGCAATTTCGGTGTTACACATGGATTCATACTCTCGCTTATCACCTTCTTTCTTAGTAATTTAGTAACATATTTATTTAATTTTGAATGTTCTATTAGACTCATCTTATAAGTTACTTGATTGGGTAGAGGTGATCCTAAAATTAAATCAATGTGATATTGAATATCTCTCTTCGGTGGTAAACCATCTAGTAACTCATCAAGCATAGCATCTACATACTATTTCAAAAAAATTGTTACTTTTATTGGTATTTGCACCATTTCTATGTCATCAGTCTTTGTTACTAATACATAACAACAAACTACCAACTTCATATATGGGATAAATTATTTAGTAAATATCATGCTTTCTACCTTTTCTTCATATTTAACAGGTAAAAAAACTACCTCCATACCACCTTTCGAAAAATTGTACATGTTCTTTGATCCATCATGAATTACTTCCCAATCAAATCTCCATAGTCTCCATAATAAAAAATGGCATGGATCCATCAGAATAACATCACAACATATTTTATCATTATAACTTTTTCATATAGAAATATTGATTAAACACCTTTTATCTATTATAACCTCATTCCCTTTTTGAAATAATGAAATATGATAAAGATTGGGATGTTTTTCACATTGTAAATGTAGTTTATCTACAATTTATTTAGGAATCATATTTTCAAAACTACCACCATCTATAATTACTTTACATACCTTTCCACTTGAATTACATCTTGTTCAAAAAAAAAATTTATGGCATTCATGCATCACCAACTTCTTTATTATATAATTATTCCTTCAGTGGAGTGATCATTATTCTTCTCATCATGAAATTATTTCTAACATCTCCAAATGCAACTTCAATATTTTGTTCTTCTATTTCAACCTCGACTAGATTCACTCTTGGGCAATCTTATTTCCTCCTTTATTTATCTTGATAATCTAGACACTCAAATGCTCTGTGTCCTTCTCCATAGCTATAACAAACATAATATCCTAGATTATTTGGAAACCATCCTATAGGACCATGGAAACCTCATCCTTTCTAAAACATTCTTCCACTTTATTGGTATTAAAACCCTTCCCTATTTTCATCTTGCCTATCTACACCATGTGATGATTCACCTCTATTGGTATTAAACCATCCTTTAGGGGTATATAACCCACCTAATCACTTTATTAAATGGGATATACATCTTCTTGGATAAAGATACATTCTTCTAAAATTATTTATATTTTTCCTTCAAAGCTAATTGATAAGCCTCTTCCATGCAAAGTATTCTATGCATGCTTAACTAATCTTGAATAATAAATTTCAAACAATTTACATACCTTGTATCCATCTACTCTTCTATTTAATCATGCTCTACTCATATGGAAAGCTTATAAAACAAGTTGATATACCCTTGTATACTATGATCTTTTTACCTCAAATTTTAAAATCTTCTATCTAGGATTTGTGCATAATCCACAAGAAGAATTTTTTCCCTTAGATTTTTCTCCATCTTTTTCCATGTATTAATCTTCTCTTTAACTTTTCTCTATCTCTATTTCTATAGGTGATCCAACCAAATCATCAGATGAACTTTCAATTTCATGCATGCAAACTTTAACTTCTTATCTTCTCTAAAAGTCCTTCACTCAAATAATTTATCCATGATATTCATCCAATCTATCAACTTCTCTAGTTTTAAACTACCTTCATAATCTGAAACATTAGCCTTGATTCCTTTATTTCTTCCTTATAAATGCCAACCATCATATCTTTCATCAATGATGTATGCTCTTTTTGTTATTCTTCTTAGTGAACTTCTTCATCATGATATGTGTCCTTCTCATCACCACCTTGTATTCTTCTCTGATTACTGATAACCTTGGTTAATTATTCCACCTGCCCTTGCAACTCTTTTATAGTTTGGTTCATATGTGCAATACCTCCTTGTCCTCTTTCCATGTCTTACTCCTCCAATATTTAAACTTGCTCTAATACTATATAATAAACCCTAAAACTATCAAGAAAATAAAATTACCAATAGGCCAAGATTCTAAACAATAACTTGTATTCATTCATATTTAATGATTTTAAATAATTAGAAATCTAAACCTTTCATAAATAATCCTCAACTTAGAATTAGAGTTGACATGCAAACATTTAAAAAAAACTAAAATCTAAAAAAATGCCTATTTTTAGTAGCTACTATTTATATTAAGATTCACATGAAAGCACGCATAGCTCTAAAATTCTCCCAAAATGCTTTATATACTAAAATTATCTTATGATATGAATTTAAACTGAAGTTAACCTCTAGTCCAAAAATTAAAAAATTCTAAAAATAGGAAATTCCTAAAGAAATCATTAAATGATAATTTTGGATCCTCAAATGATCATGTATGGCCTCCTAAAAATATAAAATTCAACTCTAAGTGGATAAACTGGCATCAAAAAATTTTATATGGTTATTTTCACATGTAGAAGAGCTCAAATGGAGCTACGGGTCAAAAGTTATGGCCTATGGAAGGTTGGCCTATTTTTACTACATCAGTTATTGAACGTGTGGCTCATATGAATTTTGAATATAGACATTGATTAATTATAAAATCATCATACAATAAAATTATCTAACTGGAGGACCCCTTACTTAGACTTCAAAGGGATTAATTCAAGCTTATGACAAATTCCATTGAGCATTAAATTCAAAAAATATCCCCTGTCAACTAGGCAACTGTGTAGATATTTTAACATATTATGATATTTAAAAGGAAAGGTGGTAACTCTAGTTTGTCCTCATAAATGACTACATTTTCTTATGAATCCATTTTTTTTGGAAAAATATGGACTCTTAGTCATAGGTTTTAGTAAGATCTCTCACTTTGTTTTATGATTTGATAAATATTGTGAAAGGTGATGTTTTAAGTTGATCTTATTCATTTAATAAACTATATTTTAGCCACATTTTGTATGTGAATTGACATTTTAATATAGATCATTCTATTTTTTGGGAGGTGGATTATTATTAGCTTTTAGATCATGATGAGTAACTACATTATTATTTAGGAGAGGATATGTGGTGATGGGTTATTATTCACTATTTATTATCACTTTATATTTTTTCATTTAAAACTAATAAAATTCATGAATTTCATATGTTTTATCTTTAGGTTCATTCTCATCCTCACTTGGGAACTCATAATTTTAAAACACCATTTCAATACTAAAAGGACTGGGTGTAGTAGATTTAGTGACTGGGTTACATTGATTTGAAAAAAAATCATACCATTCCATATCCTTTTGTGAGACTTCGAAGGCACTAAATACTTTCATATAGTATAATTAACCATGTTATATAGTTTTATATATTCTATGCTAATTACACTAAGCTACCTCATAGATGTTTATCTAAATAAATTTATTTGGCGATGGCTCAAGATTTTTTACCACTCTATTAAATCATTTATTGTACCTCTGGAGTGTAATATAATAATTGGAAATTTCATGTAATATAGTTACCATATATTTTTTATAAATAATAAAATCATTACTAATATCCCATATATTTTTTGAATCTAATATACTTATTACTAAGCTTCTTAACCATGTACTTAATGGCATCCAATTCCCCATTTATAGAATCATAAGTTGAATCTTTTGAAGTTATGGTACTAACCAACACTATAGATTTATTTAAAATGTACTATTTATGTATAGAGACATAATTATTTTTTAATCTTGAACACTTATTGTTTTTTGTGTGTGCACTTAAAGACACACACCGCTAATTTTCTGTGACATATTTAATGCAATTGCAATGTCAAGTTAGTTTCACCCTCAAACTAGATATAATTATGATGATAAGCATTAACTTACAACAATGAGCCATCCGTTCCTTACCCAACTAATGTTTACATATGAATATGGTGATGTGTGGTGCACTATTGTGCAGGCATGTTAATAGGGCTTGAGGGTGGAAGGCCAGGGTGCGTTGGCCTATCAATAACTAGGTGGTAGATATGAAAGGTTTGATAAGCTATTAAATTTAATTAATTATATTTATTGTATTTGTTTTCTTGGTGATAATGTTTAGAAAAATCATTATTTTTTATATTTGTATACAAAAATGTATTCATTTTCTTTATTCACTGTAATAGTGGCACACGTATAGATCACGAATTGAGCATTCAATGATTGTAAGGTAGGTTAGGCTCGATGTTGTTTATCTGTGTGAAGGGAGCAAGAATATTTTGTGTCTAATTTTTATACTGATAAGTTTTCACCTATAAGAATAAGCCCTCCATTTTAGTAATGTTAACATGCGGTGTACCACTATACATCGATGTCAACAGAGCTTGGGGGTTGAAAGTCTTGGAGCATTGGCCCACCAATGGTTGGGTGGCAATGTGAGAAATTGATAAATTAGTAAACTTAATTAATTATATTTATTGTATTTTTTTGTTGGTGATAAGGTTGTCAGAAAACTATTTTTATTTTAATATTTTTCTAAAAAAAACATTTATTCTACTTATTCCATGTGATAGCGATGCACATGTAAACTAGGATTGGGTATATAATGATTTTGAGGTGTGTTAAGTTTGATGTTATTTCTTTGCATGAATGGAGCAATAATATTTTGTATGTCTAAATTTTATTGTTGACACTTTTAAAAAAATAAAAAAATATTTGCATCAAACTTTATGTTGGAAAATATTTTGGGATGGTTGTCTCTATCTTCATAGTACAAATCATTGGTTTGCCAAAGTGAAAACCATAAATATTGAAATAATTTTTAATTATGATATAGTTATTTAAATACTGATAATATAATATTTTTGTTTCTTTAAGATGACAATAAAGATTGAAAAAAAATAGACAGATTTTCTTACCTTTACAAGTTTGAAACTTTTTGTAGTTATGATAGCATAACATACATAGACCAAAATTTAGATATTTATTCATTGAAATGAATTTTTTAACTAGATTTGCATAAGACTTTATATACTTTAAGATAATTGTATTATGGTAGAAAGGCTAAACTATTTTTAGTTATGTTTCAATTTGTTTGAAATATTTTCAACCACATAAATTTGTATCCTATTGTTTTTGAAGGAATTTGAGTAGGGGAAATAGTAGCACTTATTTCCCATGAAAATCATTTGCATTAATTTTTGTAAATGGCAATTCCATAGAATCCATGAATAAGAGCACCTTAACATGGTTTCCCACCATATACATGTATAGACCCTTGAAAATTTTTGGATTATATTAAAATATAAAATAAAACTAAATATTTTTTAAAAGTTTCAATATAATTATAAAATTGAAATAAACATATAATTTAGTTAAATACTATGGTCTGTTAAAGATATATTACCATGCACAGGAAATAAATGAACACATAAATTAATCTTTACATTGATAGGACAATTGAAATGTAGGACAACATGATGCCCAATATCCCAAATGAAAAGTGATTGATATTAGGCATTGTTAAGAAGACACTTGGTAGAAACAAAAAAATTAGTAATTTGGATATAAGAAATAACTTTTAATAACAAAGATAATTTTAATAGATAAAATACTAAACACGAATAAAATAAAACACCATCTACGTGATAAAATTTTAGTAGAGCTAAAGAAACATTTATGGTGTAAGATATCAAGATTTATTAATTTAAAAGGAAAAAATTACATCTAAATTCATTATGACTTACTTTGTCTCTCCACAAAGATAAATATACGTAATTGGTAAAGTATTATTATGATTCCTCCTCTTAAAAATAGAGTGGGAAAACATCATTAAGATTTTCCTTCTTGAAAATGGAATTTGATAGAATTTATTTATCGCTACCTCCCTAGAACTCCTAGGCAATATTGGTGAGGGGTGTTGCCCCACACCCCTTGTTGAAAAGTGAGCTCCAAACGATGTTACAAAGAGATCTAACATTTAATTTTGTTATCATATATCTAACAGGCATAAAATAGTGGGTATAATTATCATTAATAATCTTTGATTACATATAGCTTGCTATAAAAAGGAAGAAAACAAAAATTTAAAAGAAAACAAAAAAAAAACAACAAATTTTATATCAACATTTGACATCAGTTTGAATGGAAATTTAATACAAAAATTATACTAAAAAATGTTATTATGAAATTGTTTCCATGGAATGTGAATAATATTAAAGGGTATTACTGATTAACATTAAGGAACGAATGATGGAACTTCTCATTTGTCTTCCACATTGTATTTGGTGCACTAAGGATTGTGGCTTCTTCATATTATTATTATTTAAATAATTATATGTATAACTCCATTTAGGATCTTATGTAGATAATGCACATTTCTCCTCCTTGGTTAGGTACTAGGTTAGTATGTGATTACAATAAGAATCATCATATGTACGTTATCCATATAACCACACCTTGTAAAAGTTTTTTTTAGTTAGAGGAATTAGATTTCTAATTTAAACAAGGATGAAAAATTCTTAAGACATCATAGATACCATACATGCATGGAGTAAATTATTTACAATGTTTAAATACCTATATGGTGTCAAATTTAAAACTAGTAGTTAATAAGGTTTCCAAAATGAAATAAAGAAATAATTTTCTAATAGAAATAAAAATAATATTTGTAATTCACTTTTATTTTGAGAATTCTTTAGTTAGTGAAACCCATGTGATTAAAAAATTTCTTTGGAAAATGTTGAAACCCTCTATTTCATGTTCATGCATTGTAGTAATCAAGGGCATTATTGCATGTTTAAAACTGATAAAATAATTTGATGTTTATCTCCTAAAATATCATGGGTATCAGTGGGTGCAAGTAACCATTTGGGCAAATAAAAATATTTATATTTAATTCTTCTCCTCCCATACCCATAATATTCAATAATACCATAAATATTTGCATTCAAGCCTAGGTGATCTTTAATGTACAACATATAATCAAAATATAAAATAATCAAATAATTATTTGGATATCATATCTATTTAGCAACAATCTTGGAACATAATCTAGTTTCCATAATTCAACATTCTCAATTTGATATAAAGTACTCAAGTACTCTATGTTTTTGAATGTAGGTAATAAATATGATAGTTATTAATCAATATTTTGAGTACAAGATTTAGTACTTGTTTGAATCCCACTATTTATAAAACATTGTATTTAAAATGTTACATGAATTTATCAAATTTTTTGGCTTTAATTGGTTGTTTTTTTTTTAGTGTTTTTCTATTTTTTTAAAATTATTTTTACAAAATTGCAATGATTTTTGTAAGCCCCTTGGATGATAAGCTCTCACAATATTATTCCAAGTTTAATAATTTCAATGAGTTATATTATGAAAAACTATCATTTTTAACACAAACACAATTAAACACAATCTACCAAAAAAGTTATAAAACATTCATAAAAACTCAATACAATTTGCATTTTATTTTAAAATAAAAAATATAGAAATTAAATTAACATTATTTTATTTTATATATCTTCTTAATAAATCTACATGGATATCTTAAATATATCTATTTAAAAGATATAGATAAATATTAACGTTGAGGTGCCTATATTATGAAGTAGGTTAGATAGGTTTATTGAGATTGATATCTCTAGTGTTTTTTAGATAGATGTATTTAAGAAGTATATGCTATTATCATCTACATGTGTATCCTGCATAATGTATAATTTAAATACCAAGTATTGAAGCATTTCATTTTCATCCAAATAAGAAATATATATCACATTCAATGATAATTAAAGAAAATAAGTTCATATACATCAAAATGTAAAAATTAGTATAATATATGTGATATTAAAAATGAAATATTATTATAGTTATAAGGACTAAAGTTTCTCTTCCTTAATTTTCTTTTTTGGAATGTTATTTTCCTATTTCTACCTTTTCATATTTATCATATGAAATAAGAGACCAAAGTTTGAGTCCTTAAAAACATTTTACATGTGAGATGGCCATAAATTCTAACCCTAGTCTCTATGTATGCCCTATATAAATTGTTTCCTTAGAAAGAATCAATCCTTGTGATTTACATATGGATAATCACCAAGCTAGGCTTAAGGGTAGTTGTTATTTTCATCAGCTTTTTATTGGAGTAATTCAAAATGTATGAGGAGTTGCATCATGAAATACCATTCTAGAGTAACTACCAAATTCCGCCATAACATATGTAGGTGGTTTTGGTGGGGAACTTATAGGTTTGTATAATATACTTCAAATATATCCTAGAGATCCATTTACAAGTCTTGATTCTATCCATAGGTTAAAGGATAACATCATCCTTGCATCCTTAGTAATTAAGAATTCCACATCTAATTCATCATTCTGACCTCCTAATGGATTGGTATTACCTATTCTTATTGTAAAAATTTCAATTCCATTCTATTATATTTTTTCACATTATCATTTACTACAAATAAATGAATAGCATTGTCAAAATATTGCATAATTCTTGGATGTAATAAACTATTTATTCTTGACATTAATAATTTCCAATAATCAATAGTTGGATGTGCATCTCTAATATTTATGATTTATTATTGAAACCTTTTATGGTCCTCACTTTCTCTTTCTTGTCTAAATACCTTATCTAGAGTAACAACTATTCAGAATTGTTCACATAATATTTTTCCTATATGTTACTATTATATGGTGTTTTATCATTCACAAAAGGTAGCTGGCCTAACTCTCTTATGAAAGTGATTGATGTACCTCTAAAACTAATGTTTACATTTTTAGGAAGTGCTTGACAAAGTCATGCATTTATGTTCTACAACATGTTTTCTCCAATATGACTTATTTTATCAAGAAATATGCATTTTATATGCCCCAATTGTTATTAAAAACTTGTGAGTCATGTTCTTTCTAATTCATTAAAATCTATGATTTGGATTTACAGTGTTGAGTGGATTGTCAAAGCACTAATATTAAATGACATAGCTCTAGTTGTTGCAAGTAATAGAATTTTAAAACACTACATAGTTGATGTTTTATTTTTAAAAGATTCATGAATGACACCTATTATATGTGATTTTTCTATTCCTATTATTCTTTGAATTATCATGCATAGTTGTGAGACATTATGAGTCTGAAGAAAATGTCTCATGATGATATCAAATGATTTTTTTTCTTGACACCTAAAGTTCCATATAAAATATTATTTTATATGGAACCTTAGGTGTCAAGAAAAAAAATCATTTGAAATATTTGAGTAACACATTATCATTCATTCTGATTATGAATTTTAGAGATGAAAATGTGTATTCTTATTCTTCATATTTATGATTCCATGGTGTTTGTCTATCAATATCTCTTTTGTCCAACATATCTAATTTTGATACTTCTATAATTTACCCATGATGTACCCTTGATATGATTTCCCACTATGTTATATTATATTTTGATGAATGGCTTAAACTTCATCGCCTTCAGCACCACTTTAATTTTTGTTATCATCTAGCATAATCCTCTCTTCCACATTCCAAGGATTGTAATTATATGAGTCACATTTTGATGTTATTATATCATCATTAGGTCTGATATATCTTTCTACATCATTAAATGGATTGTAAAGCATGAAATCTAACCAATATAGATCAACCCATTTTTGAACTCCCATACTGGTACTTTAATAAACCTTAGGAACAATCTCACAATAGGTGACACACTCTTAGCCTAACATTTATTATCTCACCTTCACTTGGGATTATATGACTACAATCTAGATACCTCTATAACTGAAAAAATTTCCATTTCATATGGTTTATTCATGTATCCAACAATGAAATATTTTAAGTGTTTATCATTTCTTCACTCTTTAGTATGTGTCACTATTTTTCAAAGTGACAAGCACTCTACTGCTTTCTAAAACTGGAAGCTCAAACAACATATGACATGTCTTATATGCCCCAATGTCTTTTTTGACAATGGTTTCTTCTAGGAGTATTTTATATTATCTATCAACTAATTTTTCAATTTTTTCAATGTTTACAAGTCATATTAACATCTGATGATAATTTTCATAACTTTTCTCAACTTTTCTCACATATTTGGTAATGTAATTATTTACTGCATGTTTTGAAAGCAAATGTTTCCAATATATATTTTCTCTCCACAATTCTATTAAATTTTGGTTATGTTTATTAACATGATCATCATTTCTTACAAACTCATATTTTTTATCTCTTATTTCTAACCCTGGAAATAAGTTTTATCCATCCAGATTCAATGACCATGGCACATTGTACCTATAATTTTTTT
This sequence comes from Torreya grandis, assembly GCA_037957365.1. Taxonomy (NCBI): domain Eukaryota; kingdom Viridiplantae; phylum Streptophyta; class Pinopsida; order Cupressales; family Taxaceae; genus Torreya; species Torreya grandis. The sequence goes on along the minus strand of JARHVA010001767.1, from coordinate 2,702,701 downwards.
TTTTTATAAACACATTATTTTATATTTGTATATAGAAACAAATGAATGTATGAATATATTACCTATAAACCATCTTTCCTCTTTTCTTATGTTGGCAGACATAATCTCTACACATTGTATGACACTCTATACAATTTAGCATCTCCTCATAGTTATGTTTAAGACCCACCTATCCTAGTTGATGTGTATTTTGAAGACATGGACGTTGCGTAAAATTTAATAATACTTATATTGCATCATATATAAAATATTATCTATTTGTATGGAATAACATAGTTATTATGTAAAAAATAGATATGAAAAATATATATATATAATACTTATATGTTTTATTAATGTGGATCTCGACATAGATTTCATGCATTGGCAATAGAATCAAAGTATTTTTGAACATTTTGTAGATCATTATTGTTTATCCAATCAATGTTCTCCATGTTTTATTTTCCCTTTATCCATATGAACCCATACACATGTGATGAACTTCTATATTTCCACTCATATCTAGACCAGTGATCTTTCACATTCATTCATTTTTGTAGTATCTCAATTTGAAAAATTGTATGTCATATGTTCATGTACAATGCCACTATATGAGGATAGTCAATAATATTATTTTGATTTCATTTTTTTTATTCGTGGGGATTAGTTTGTAGTGTACCTAGAATTAACACATGTAGATTGGGCCAAAACATATCAGTTGCACTCAATGTGAAGAAAGTTGTAGGTGTTCCAATTTGATGCAACATGTCACTCAATTTTGAAATAATTTTTTCCCAGTAATACCTTATACCTCTAAATGTGGTACTAAAACACATCAAATGATTATCTATAGAGTGGGGCACATTGTCCATATGCTCATGTAATTCATTGATGGCGATTAACATTTTTTGTAGACTCTTTTTCACAAACAATGCAAATGAATTATGTCCATGATATCTCAAAATAATGTTAATCATGTAATATTTGAATGGTGGGTTTCATCCAAAATGATGATCCATGTATCGATTTAAATGTTTAACCAATTCTTGTAGATTCACTCATTTCATTATCAATTTTAACCAGTCACATCTTCCATCTAAAAATGTCAATGGAAAAGCCATATCAATTAACACTTATATGGGATGCTCATTTGTGTAAGATGCACCGATTCCTTGCCAATCCCTTATATCTCCAAGTTTTGTGTTAGGATTATTCACCCATATATGGATTAATTCCATCTCTCTCATGGTGTTCAGTGGTTTGGAAGCCATTTAATTCATGTGATTAATGATATTTCCTTAATCTATGTCCATCATTAGACCACAAAATACATATTCATTCACATATGATTCAAACTCCATATGTACAAAATTTAATTTGTCAATGATATTTTTCTCAAAATTATGTGGAAGTTTTATAAGTGTATTTTCATTAATCTAAACATCTATATAGAACTCATCATGTTATATTTTACTACCCTATACACTCTCTCTCTATTAATCATAATGTCATAATTCATTCCACATTGATCTCTTCTTTTAATAACAATGATTGGTAAATAATTTATTTGATGTGGTAAGACCTTAGCAATATCTTTCACTTTTTATGCAAAACTCATTGTATGTGTTTTATATTTGTGCTATCAACATGTCTTCTACTTGGGTTAATCATGCAAGTTATGGATGTTGTGGACCAAGATCCATATTATTCGATACTAAAAATCAATGATCATTTTTCTCTTTTTGACATCTATGGAAAATTAGACCTTTAGGTATACGAGAGTTATGCATGTTAGGGTAACTTTATTGACAAATATAACACATACTTGTTGAAGCCAATTTTTTTAGATACTGGAGATAAATCATTTGTAACATTTTTTAAAAATATACCTCAATATTTTAACTGTAATCATATGTATTCTATATATTATTTTCAACATCATCATCCATTGAATTTCTTTCTCTATTATCTACTATTTTTAACACATGTTATATGGTCATTGAATTCACTTCTTCATAGTTAGCTTTAACATTAGCATTTTTTTGGCATTGTCTTTGAATTACTTTTCAATTACATTCTTGTAAATTGTTTGTTTATTCCTCTATGAATTGATGTAAATGAATTTATCTTTTCATTCTTATTCTTAATCTATGTTGATCATCTTGCAATTTTCATGTGTGATATGTTATTATTTCTTGGGAATGTTATCTCTTTTTTGATTTTAACTCTTGAACTAGCATTTTTGCCCTAATTTTTGCACATCTTTATCTTTCATTCTCATTATGTTTTCATCTTTGCTCTTCTATCATTTGTTCATGTTGTAATATATGATATTATCAAGCATATTCTCTTCGATATTCTCTTTGGTTTTCTTCATTTTCAAAATTCAATCATAGATGTACCATACCTATAAAATATAGACATAAAATATTCAATCTTTTATTTCAAAAGAAAAACAACTATGAACATTCATAGTAATACATGATTAATAAAAAGTAACTAAATGCACGTGTGTGTGCATACACATGTGCATGCACACATGTATGTATGTATGTATGTATGTATGTATGTATGTATGTGTTATAAAATAATAACATATAAAATAATATATTATATACTTAAAATTATCTCTAATAATATTTTATATTTTACACATAAAATATTGAATCTTTTAATTAAAAAACATAAACCACTATTATTTTTTATATGCATACAAAAAATTCATAATAGTATATTATTATAAAAATTAATGAAATACATCTAATATATATAAACATATAAAACAATATATAACATAAATATAATTATCCATAACACTCTTTTATATTTTAGTTATTCTTTCAACTATACATAATTATAACATATATATTATATAAAATATTAAAACTTAAACTAATATAAAGAAACTTATAAAATGATATTAAGATATGGTAAAATAAAAATATGAAGGTCCACCTATGCTCATATCTTTACACATGAAGATCTAAATATTACAATTAGTGGATCCCATTTTACCCACCTATCTTTATAGGTAGATCTACATGAGTGCCTATTTTATGGAAATAATATTAGAATTAGGTTATAGATAGTAATGAAATGTTACAAATATAGGTTTTTATCTATAAAATGGAATTTACAAAAAAAATTAAAAAATCTAGCAGCATGTAGGATGATAGTGAGTGAGAAGGATTAATGAAATGATTTAGAAAAATAAAACGTGTAGGATGATGCTAAGTGAGAAGGATTTATTTCTAAACACATGCCTATTTTTTATTAATTATTTTAGCACAAAATATTTTTCCTTCAAACTCTCTAGCGAGGTAAACATAATGATCTAAATGGAGTAGCAAGACTGTGGAAGTCCAAGCACATAACTCATGAAGCAAAAGCAATAGCCATAGAGGGATTGACAAGACTTTGGAAGTCTAATTTCAGAAGTGTCTATTCTTTATTATTCTTGTTCTTTGATTTTATCTATCACAGTGTAATAAATTTCCATGCAATGTAGTGTATTATTATTATTATTATTATTATTATTATTATTATTATTATTATTATTATTATTATTATTATGTGTGTATCCATGCATGCATGTAATTATGTATATATGTAGTTTTTTTTTCAACAATGTGTCCATTTATTACATATTTTTAAATTATCATGTCAACTATTTAAATATTTCTATAAATTTATTTAATATGTCAATCTAGACAAAAATAAAGTCATCCACTCACACCATTACACACGTGAATGCAACTATAGGTTACCTCTTGGCATAATGATAAAAGTAATCACATTAACCATATCCCTAACTCTAACTATATTTTTGTTAAAAAAAACCCTAACACTAAAAAACTCCATAAGCCATTTGATATTTTTATGAATTCAAAAAAATCATAAATTTTTAAAATATATAAAAATTAAACCCTTTTGAGCTTTCTAAACAAGGTGTAGTTTTGTCTTGTTGGTAATGGATTTTACCTAACATGTTTGATACAAGAGCATCCATGGTGTTCTTGAAAAATTAAGTCACTAAAAATAAGTAGATAGTTTATAAAAATAAATGAAATGTCTCAAGCAGAATTTATAATTCAAAACATTGTAGCAGTCACATGATCAAAATATCACATGTATTTTATTCCCAACCAGATTTGTAATTCCCAAGACTAATGATGACTTTATATTATTCTAGTGGTCATTTTATGGACTTGAAAATTTTTAGAGGTTTCATGTTATGTTTAGAATTTCAAGTCTACAAGGTCACCTAGATTCTCAGTGTTACATACTTATATGTTTGATAGGTGAACACACTTTAAATATTTGGATATAATTTATTATATGGTTTACAAATATAAGTAAAAGTAATAATATTATAGATCAAATTAAATATTTTAATTGGTTAATTAACTCTTTCGATTTATTGACTAGATGATGACAATTAACTAGGTCCTTGAAAAGGGCAGGTGAGACACTTAGAAGTGACACAAAAAATCATATGACTTATTCTCATAAGTAATTTGGAAAGATAAAATGTCTAGTGTCTAAAATCTATCACAAATATCTTGGTCTTTATCTTCCCCAATGGGATATTTGTGCCATCTAGTCATCATATTTGAAGGGTTTGTCTTGATTTGAAGTTGAAGTGTTCTTATTCATCCTACACATTACTGATGAAAACATGTAGTAAATAGTTTCACTTAGATAATCAATAGTAATATAAGTACACACATCACTAAATGTATAAAATTTAGAGCTGCATGTGTGACTTGAAGTTATGTGTATATTAGATTTAAATTTGTTTTTGTATGAAATATAGATTTGTTTGTCAATGAGACCATAATATGTTTGTAATAAATTCAAAAACAATATTTTTTAAGATTAAAACCATATATTTAAGGGTGATACTCCCATATTTATAAATAGGATTTTCTCTCTTATATATTACACAACAAGAACATTTTATGTTTTCAACATATTTGTTGTCTTATACATGTTTTTTGTTTGATTCTTTTATGTTTGGTTTTCCATAAATGCTTTAGTCATAGTGTGTGTTTCCTTTTTGTTGTGTGTTTTGTGTGAGTTTGAAATCTTTGGGAGGCATATCAGTTTTATATTGAGTAGAGGAGTGACTCTGTATCACAATGGAAGGAGAAGGCTATTAGTCTAATAGCATTGTGGGTATGCTACCCCAATTAATCACCAAGAATGTTGACCAAATTTTGAATTCATCTCAAAATTGGTCAGCCCATATAGGTTGAAAAAAAAGTGTCCAAAATTTGTCACGGTCTTTTAATATTCTCAAGTGGATTTAAATATTTATGTATGGTCAAATTTGTCCTTGTCTAGCATTATCCAAGTTCTGGTCTTAGGTTCACTTGTCTAGTCTTATGGTTAATTACAAGGACTTGGAATGATCAAACATGGTCAAAGGTTTAATATATTATAGGGTCATTATAAAATGTTATTTTATGTGTCTTTAATGTCATATTATCATGTTCTAACCTTTACTTACCTCTTCTATTCTAAAAATCACATTTTGGCCACCTTTTGGCCCATTTTGAAGAAGTAATGTTCCAACCAAAGGAGAGAACGCCTAAATACGAATAAAAACATCCATAGTGTTAGAAAAATGTAAAAAAAGTTTCAATAATAGTTAGCTTCCAACATCACCTATAGTACAACACCTCATCTTAATAAAAGAACACTTTGCAAGCACATGTACGGCCTTGTATTATTATTTTTCAATTGAAAGTAATTCTGAAGTGTCCCCTAGTATCCTTAAGATAATTTTACAAATTTAGACAAATTTTTAGATCTAATTGAGATTCCAAACAATGTGTATCCTCCATCACTATCTTCACAAGCATAGGAAGGCAAATTTTAATTGAATGGTATGAATAGGAGAGAGAGAGAGAGAGAGAGAGAGAGAGAGAGAGAGAGAGAGAGAGAGAGAGAGAGAGAGAGAGAGAGAGAGAGAGAGAGAGAGAGAGAGAGAGAGAGAGAGAGAGAGAGAGAGAGAGAGAGAGAGAGAGAGAGAATTAACAATCATTAAGAGTTATAATATGTCACTATGGCATATTCATCTAAGAGGGATCTATTTTTGGACAAGATTATCTAGTTTAGAAATATATGGAGATGAATGATTTGTATAGTAATTTGCAGAGGTCTTGAAGATCCTTTCATGGTGTTTTCATAAACCCACTCATATCTTTGAGGTGATTTCATTTTAAATAATAATATCTTGGTGTACAAGGTCTTTCAGATAATCCTACTATAAGTTCCTATTTCCTTTTCATGATGGTCATTCTCATAGGTTTATACCAATTTCTAACTCATGGGAGTGCATTTTTTTTAATGCAATGTTTTTTTATTTTTTATCATATGTCTTTTGATCGATATTCTTCAATAGTACTTGCTTTTTGGAAAATAGTTTTCAATAGTTTTTTAGAGGTATGACTATTATTTTTGATTAAATAATAGTGATACATCAGGGTATGTAGTTTTAGGATGATATTAAACCATTTTATGTATAAAGAGATCAAGATAAGAGCCCATATGTACACTCTCCAATAAGATTCATATTTGTTAAGGAGAGGCCTAATACATATGGGAGATGGGAGATGATTGAGAGTCATGGAGAGGCCTAATAAATATGGGAGATGCTTGGGAGTTAAGGAGAGACCCAATACATATATTAATGTATTCAATGGTCTATAAACACCTCACTATCATCACTATTTTTTTTGCAACTGACTGGATACTCCAATTTGATACTCACAATGCTTATGCAAAAGAGCATTATATATAATCTATGAAGGACTATAAGATGAGTTGAGGGTGATTTTATACATGATTATAAGATTTTTGAGCCTTTAAAGAGTAAAAAGGAAGATATATAGTGGTTTGACTAGTTTTAAGAGTTAAATAACTCAAAAGAGTGGCTTTTCTTATCCCTAAAGCAAGTAAACAAGACCTACAAGCCTCAATCTTGTAGGTCCCTAGTTGGGACCATGATTAGCCTCAAATAAAAATTAGAAAATGATAAATCCTAATGATTTAACTCCATGAGAGATGAAATATGATACAAACCATAAAAAAAACACGTAGGTGATTTCATAGTCCAATGAAGGACAATGGATTGAGCTGATAATATTAAGACACCTACAAGTTTGTATAGGCCTGTACGGTAAGTTAAAGGTGACATAAGACTTTTTAAAAGAATTTATAAGGGCCTAAAAAATTATATATAGAGGTCTACCAGTCTGAAAATGTTGAAAGAGGTTCATAAAATTGACAAAGTATCTCCTTGTATCCTACAAAGCCAAGTAGAGACTTACAAATCTCAAGCCTATAGGTCCTTATTTGGAATCAAAGTCAACATATTTTTAACACAAAGTAAGCTAAAATAAATTTTTTAACTTGGATATCATAAAATTATTGTATAAAAAGAGTGTCACAACCCTTTAAAAATAAAAAGGTGACTTATATATTCAAGAGGTTATTAAAGGTCAAATAGACTCACTTGATAGTCTAATAAAACACCTATAGGTACCCTATATAGAAAGAGCAAGTGACATGTTGGATTGAGAACACTTTATAAAAGAATACAAACCATATATAAATTAGATTTATTTTCTTTTGGTTTTGGTATATTCAAACATATGGTAAAGGAGAGAACTTGAAACTCTTACACATAGTTAATGTCACTAAAGAGATTCCCACATGCTACAAAATAACTCAGCCTAGGATAGGTCTAATCCTCAAAAGAATGGAATAGGTGTTTTAGAGAATTATAAGAAATATTAATATTTTAAAAGGATTTAATAGTATTTAACTAGTCACTAAAGTGAAATTAAGGTCTCAAAGCCCAAAAACACAATCAAGTAACCTAAAAGTCACCTGCATGTGGCTAATGAGTACATGCTAGTTCTAAGCCTCAAGAAAAGGGTAGAGATATTTGGGATAAAATAAAGTATATCTCAGTTAGACCGTGAGGTCCCAAGTTTAATCTAAAACCAAAGGGGAACATGTCCAAAGGAGACAAAATGGAAATTGATCAAACTAGGTTTTGAAAACATGCACAAAGTCAAATCTCAACTAGTCTTGAAGAATGTTTGGTGTTTTAAATCCTATATAAGCATAGTTACACTTTGAAATTTGGTACATAGGGTGAATTTGGGTGTAAATAATGTGACCATGGTCACTTTAAGTCTATACAATTAGTGAACATAGTCATTGCTTCATCTTAAACTTGGCCCACTCATTTGGTAAGAGGCAACCAGGAAAGTAATAGAGCGTTTTAGGCTCAGAGCATTAAACAAGTTTCCAAACCTCATGAGGGTATATTAAGGAAAAATAAAAACATGTAAAATTTTTCCATACACATATATATGATTAAAAAACCTATGTATTCATCTACATGCCCTTAAGGGCTATCAAGAAGCTGACAAACCCATAACCTTAAGTACCCTGACTAGTGTACCATGAGCATACAGTTGGGTAATAACAAATATAAAATAATGTGTAATCATGTGTGGGGTTTTTATGAATGTGTATAAACTCTTTATATTAATGTAATTGAGTATTGACACCCAAAATTTTTATGAATGTGTATAAACTCTTTATATTAATGTAATTGAGTATTGACACCCAAAACTCAAAGTTTACCAATTACATGCTCAAGAAACACTAAGCATACCATTCAAGGAGTAACCTCATATGCTCATACCATATCTCAAACTTTTAATGAGAGGATGATAAATTTGGGGTAGTTGAGAAGATCAATAAATAAGGTTTTCCATGTGTAATGAGATTATTTATTGATATGTTCTTTATTAACAATTTTTAAGACCCCAAATAGGTCTTAAACATGTTTTAAACCATGATAGTGAATATTCATTGAAAAAAGACATTGAATACAAATATAAAGACATATTTTTCTCATAAAACCTCTTTGATGTTGTTTATGACTCCAAGGAGGTTATCTAAATGTATTTTGATGCTGACATTAATTCTATGGATTATTACAAATTTCCTATTTTTACATGTTTTGATGTTTTTAAGGAGTTATGAGAATGGGAGAGATTACTAATCATGGGATGAGGTAATTTGGTATTTTTAATATCCATTAATGTTTAAAAAAAAATGCATATAAAACTTTTGAGGTGATCAAACTAGATACATTTTCCCATGTAGTTTAAAACATGATCAAAATGAGACTATGTGGTAAGGCCATTTCTTGGTTTGCATACTCCCATAGGGTCTCAACATATTAAAATTTTAATGGAGGTTAGGTATATCCTATGCAAAGGTAAACATGTGATATTGGGATATTTTAAATCGATGGAGTAAGTCTGGAGTAAAAAAATAGGGTCTTAAACAAGGATGCATAATTCAAGAGAGAGAAAGGCAAAAAAGATGAAATTCCATGTAGAGTCTAAAGTTTAAATTTGACATAGAGATATAAATAAATAATGGGTCCTAAATATGAACTCATTTTGTCAAGATAATATATACAACTCGGCACACAAGGAGGTTTACAAGTTTTTAGTGCTACAAGGAAACTAGGCCTACTAAAGGCTTAAGAAGTAAAACTAATTCTTGGGAGTTTTTCAAGGAAAAAATATTTTTTTAATGTGTGATAACATGTTTTAGTATTTTTAATGGATTTGGATGAGCTGAAGAAGATGTACTTGAGTTTTGAGCCATTTGAACCAAGCTAGGCATGGGAAATGAAGAGTTTCAAGATAGTTATGCACATGCATGATGGAATTTTAGGCTAGGGGAGTTTATTAAAGCATTTCATAGGCTAAATTAGTTTTTTAAGATCATTTTGAGTTAAATTCATTATTGAAAGGTCCATTTGTCACTCCTTTCATTTTAAAAATGGTAGTTTTCAAGAAGCTGGTCAAGGTGTCGAGCTAATTTGTAACCCCTACACTACTTATTAGGTTGTACCTACTTAAAGAGTGAGACACATTGCCTTAGAGGTCTATTTGGAATTTATAATAACTCCTTTTATTTTTTAAACTCATTGTTACCTCTCAATTATTTTTTACTATACCCTTGTCTCTCTTCACACTTATCTATATAAGTAGACACTTTTGGCCAAGTTTATAGAATCCACGTCTAGTATGGAGAAGCCTTGTTGGTTTGAATACTGATCTTTACCTTTGAATAAAATATTTAAAATTAGTTTTATGTTCTAATTATTCTTATCTAACTGTGTGAAGTAGTACATGTTCAATGAGAATTAATAATCTTTTGCCCTTGTGTTCATATTACTATTTCATATTTTATTCAAGTAGTATGATTTCTAATAAGTCACGTTAAGTTTAGTTAGTGGATTTATCTATCTCTAAGTGTAAAGGAAATCATTAATGTCTACAATCATAACTATTGTTCATCCACCTGGAATAACTACATTGTATATCATATTAATATTTGAAATACTTATGCTAGACAAATCTAGGATGTTGAAGTGAGTTTTGTGAATCATCTTACATATTACAAGTACATCATATTCTAGTGGAGATTATCTTGGTGTATCACCTCATTAAGATAGGTTTATTTCATATTATTTCTATCTTTTTTCAACCAAATAAGCTAAGTAGTATAGGTGATGAGCTAAATTTTATATATTAGGGGAGCTAGCTCTAAAATCTAGAGGTTTACCCTTATAATAGACAAACCATAAATTTAAGGTTAATCCCATTTTCCACTCAATTTGGAGAGGTTTGAACTACCTCTCCAAGGATGAAAAATTGAGTGGCAATAGTAACACAACTAGGAGGACTAAATTGACTCAACTCCCTCTTCATAATATTCCATACAAGATAAACAATTGTGACAATTGGGTCAGATTTAAAAGAGGAAACCTATATTTTTATAAACATCACCCAACTAGAGTGGAGATAAGAAAATACAATATAAAATCTACATTTTATTTTTTCATCCAATTCTATAGTGGTCGATCCCCAAATTTTAAAGATGTATATTTTTAACAAAATCCTATAGTAAAGAAATAGAATAATAGTAATTAATTTTGCATGGGTTTATGAATTTACCCAATTTACTCACCAAGGCCAAATTCTATATTTTAAAACGTTCTACTATCATCCATACTAGAATAATAATATTCAAATTTTAATATGAAATAATTAATCACATAAACTTGATTCTAGAAGGGCATATAAAATAGGCTTGAAAAACCGTACTCCAAGTTTTTCCACTCAACACAACAATTTTTCATTTTTTTAAATAAAACCCATGGTATAAATATAATGGAAAGTGAACTAGTAGGACCAGTCAAGGCCAATTAATTTACTGCACCACTCATTCATTTTTACCATGTAGGGCATAAAATTTCTACAATTATAACCCAAAACCCCCTAATACTAATTGTGTTAGAGGATTATATATGCTTTTTTATACGTGATTATAAATTCCTATATCTCAACAAGAACATTCAAAAATAACCAAAATAAAATTTAAACTAGAATAAAAAATTAATTAGGAGGAGGAAAACTTGTCTAGTATCATTGCCCTAGACTACAAACTAGAGCCTTTCACCCATCTTCCTTCATTTAATGGTGCCATCAACATCTTTCTAAAAATAGCATTTCAGTTCTAAATTCTACTCATTGAAAAACAAGAAAAAATTATAAGTTTTGTAGGCAAAGACATGTCTCCCAATGGCTTCGCATGACATCTCTAAGAAAATTGATCATGCACCTACGTCATTTCCATGGCTACCAAAAATTTCTATCAATTTTATACTACCAAAAAATGTAAAATGGCAGCCCCAAGACATGCATAAAGATCAAATTGAGATTCTCCCACAAATTAGCTTTTAGTCAATTAAAATAATGATAAAAAAAAATAATGTTGGTAATGAATTTATTATTTGACTTTTATATTGAAAATTTTGATTTTTAATTATATAATATAATTGGTTTATAATATTAACCTAGTCCATTCATGGACTATAGAAAAATCATATTATATATTAAATTAAATCCTTTAATTTAAACGTTGGTAATTAATATTTTTAATGATTTTTATAATTTCTTGCTAAATGCCTTTAGGAGGCTTTGAATAAAAATCTTGACAACACAAAAAGAATTAACACATTAGTTGTAGAATACTTATTTACACAAATCCTTCACCATAATAAATTGGGCCATGACATACTTCCCTCCTTAAAAAGGCACTATCCCGATGAGTAAGGACAAAAGAAATAGGTCATGACCAAATTTATATCACTATGGACTCTTATCTAGGTTTAATTACCTCTAGAGGTTTTTGTATGGACCAATGTCATTTTAATAAAACTATATACATAACTCAAGGTGTATCAATATGGGGGTCCATATTGATAAGATATGAGCTCTATAAAGGTGCATTTGTTTTCCAATAAGACCACCTAAAGATCCTTATCCCTATCTGCATGTCATATTCACTTTAATATTTTGATCATCCATTTCATGATTTTATTAGTATATTGGTTTATAAAAAAACAAAATAATTAAGCAAAAAATATGAATCCTTAAAACAAAAGCTTGGTTAATTCATTATTTCTTAAATAAAGATTCCTAAATTTATATAACTAATGGTTAAAGGATAAAACCAAAGAATTTAATAACAATTATACTGCAACCTTTTTAAAATTTTGAACCTCGTATGACCAAAGGTCATGTTTTAGAGAAATCATACATACTTAAATTTTTACATTCTTTTGCATAATTTTAACATCATTCCAAGAATCAAAATCAGAGTTTTGAAACTAAAACAATTTCATGTAAAATTTCTATCATAAAATGGATATAATGTCTAATAAATTGAATGTTTCTAATCAATTACCAACCTGTAATTTATGAAAATAATAGACTTGGAATAAAAAAATCTAAATCTAAGGCATTTTCCACAAAAAATAGTATATCCCAAGCATAACTTTACAATATTCAACATAAAATATAAACCATTATAGTAATCATACTTGTTATATTGTTCTTTCACCACTTTGGATTATGATTTACATATAATTTATTATAATTCATCTCAGAATAAAACTAAAACCCAACCAATCATACCACTATGTTTAAAAAAATTTGCATCATTTGTGGGTCAGTGCAACATCCAATAAAAATAGCACCAAACATTGGAGAGGCCATCCTAAGCACTCACATATGACCCTTATTATTTTTAACATTCTCTTCACTAATTTTTTGAGCTCACATGATGGTTATAAGGATCCTAATGTCACCAACAATTTTTAAATACTTCTTGGTAGCACCCAAGACATTAAAAATCATTTGATCAGAAATTTACATTACCCTTTATGAGCATATCCATGCATGATAGTCATGCCTTTAAATAGATCAGAATATCCTTTCAAGAATATTATTGTAAATAATAATATATATTTCTTAACATATCATTCTTGCATTTACAATCTAACATCTTTCTACATTACAATAAGTATAACCTTGTTATAATGCATAACAATCTAACTTATAGGATCAATTAGTGCTTCACAAGGTTACATCAAGGAAATCACACAAATTTTGTTTTTACAAATACCTCTGAGAGGTGGGTAAGGTAGCACTTAATCCATAAGGTGATCATTATGCAAGAGGATCCTCCAACCAACTTATGACACACTGCTTCATAGATCCAAATGAATTAGGCAGCTTCCTGAAGCAAAGAGGAGAAGTGGGTTTCTATCCTATGAGAGACTCCAATTCTTGGCCCTTATTTTATTTAAACATTATTTATATAGTGCATCTCTACCTTTAAAATTCATACTTTCATTAAATCTCATTACTAAATAAATGATGCAAGACTACATCACACAATATAATACTATACCCTTACAAATTTTAATTAATAAAGGATGATTTTGAGAGGGAGAGGCTACATCATAAAAGGGGTTTATGATCACATCTCCACATATTAACATGTTTACAACACAAGGTCACATGTATTTAATGACATGTATACAAAATAATCATACAATAATTTTATATGCAATGAAAGAAACACATGAAATAGGATACATAGACTTGACTTAAGTGTTTTTGTAACTTATGCCAAGGGTATTTTCACCTCAAAGAACATAATAACACTTAAAAGTGAATCATAAAGGTCCACAACTTTTATTAATCCTCTTGATGTTTAGATGCCATCTTAGACAACATTAAGTATCAATTTTTTTTATCATAGTATGCTCAATTCTAGGGATCTCGAGTTTACCTTGAGCTTCTTCCATGGAAGGGTGAATTTTTTAAGATACCATTAATATATATTCTTCAAAAACAAAAAAAAAATATTCACACCTGATGGATTAGATGGCTCATGATACCTATTAGTGATAAGAGCTCCTCAAACATTTCTAACTTGCCCAAGAAAGGCAACCACATTCACCCCCACTCAGCCCTGTAGGCTTGAGTCACACCCTTGGTCCACCCAATGACGTCATGCCTCAAGTATAATATGATGTCTCATATAAAAAATCCATCATCAGACAATAAGCATTCATCCTTTTATTTCCAATAGTAATCTTTTATCACTAGTCCCATAATTAGACTACCCAAACAAGCCAATGTTTGACTACTGTTATTTTTCATATGTAGTGTGGCCTTGGAAAGGATGGATTCAAATAATATTAGGGTTAATGTCTTATTTTTAATATGTTAATTATAGTCTCCCACCATTTTTAATTTTTTATTAAATTCATAGATTCTATCACTTTCATAATATAAAACTTATCACTTATATAATTTTAGCTTACAACATGGCTGCAACTAAATCAACAAAATTACATATAAAACCAATAAAAATAGATAACCTTAATCATATAAAAACCAACTTTTTTTCTCAATATGACTAAATTTTTATGCCTTCCAAAGGTAAATCAACCTTGAAATAACCTTGCGCGGCATTAAACATCTTATACGTATTGAGTTGTCTTACTCAATTGAAGGCAATTCATCACAAGACTAATATATTAGCTCAATAATTCATGAATTTGATTTTACATCATACTAAACTATTCAATTAATTATAATATAATATAATATTATAAAATTCTGTCCATAACAATCATTAATGATGTTGGACACACCAAGCCCCAACATTTTTCGAATTCTAAGATGGTTAAATGAAATCATAATTTTTAATATCAAAATTTAGTCAACAAAAATTTTTTAGCCTTGATTATAAATTAACTACCTTGGACAAACTAGTACTTCACAAGCACTGATCATGAAACAAAGTACTTTATTAGCTTATACTTGCACCACACAAGTCCCACCAATGATCTAGGATACCATTCCAGCCTGACTTGAACTATTGATCCTTAATTCATATTTTATATCTTTGATATTGATAAGGATTATATTATTCAATAAGGGTATCAATTTAAGGGAACCCAATTTAAAAAGTAGTTTATTAATTCAATGCTAAGATAGTTAACATAAAAAGAATCATAATAGTCCAACTTCACCAAGTTTCCAATTAGGTTCTTAAGATATAAATAAGGCCTACTAATTATATTCAAGACTTAACTTAATAAGAGAGTAAGGTAGACACATAAATTAGACAAGATATTTTAAATATCTCTAGTTATAACTTAGTCTAATATAGGATTTAAGAGAGTAATTTCTAAATTAATAAACCATGAGAAAAAAACTTAATATTCATATATCTTATGAAGTTTTCTTGATAATCAAAAAATCATTTTAAGGTCTTTATCTTCCAACACTTACTAATAAGATTACATAATGCATACCCAATGGATTGATAAAGGTAATTGACAACCATTCATGTCTAGCAACCTAAAAAACTCAAACTGGTCCCTGACCAGTGAGGATTTTAAAATTAGTTGATTTAATGAAGTAAATTAGGTATACTCTCTCCTCAACTAGCATCTTAGGCATGTGTCATCTCTTAACCCTTTAAGGGTTTAATAACCAAATAAAATTTACAAAAAATATCAAATAATTGTTTTAAATTCCAATGGTGGTCTTTCATTGCATTAACTCTTATTGACTAACCCATACAGGTCAATCAATAGTCAAGCAATACCTACCATAATGCAATCCAAAATTGGAAAAGGGTGACTTTAGTAAAGGCTATGGAGATCAACATATTATGGTCAGGGAATCATTAAGATCCCATAGGGTTCCAAGATGAAATAATGTTTAGTTCCCTTTTCAGTCATAGATACACAACAAATGTACTCCCAACAAATGTAGTTTGCCAATAATTGCACTAAGCTTTTTCATTTAGTTAAGTAACATGTATTTTGTAAAAAAATTATAGAATAGGCTCTGATACCAATTTAAATGAATCCAAATAGGATAATTATTATTTTTTAAACAATTTTACTTTTCCAATTTGTTCTTGCATTACATAGGTTATAATAATGTACATGAATGGAAATTCCTAGGATTAATACAAATTTAACTTAACTCTAAGCAATCAATTTTTAAATAGCATTCAATTTAAATGATATTTTCTTAGATTAATTGAAATAGTTATCCGTACTCACAAATTCATCTACCATCCTTACAAAATTACCCATATTTTTGAAACTTGGTTTAAGCACATAATTTAGTTACCAAGATACATTAGTTATCAAATATTAAGACTGTTCAACAAATAAGTAATACAATCCCTTATGGAATGTTATCAAGATCATTCAACCAAAATTCCCCAAAACACCTAAGAGAATAATAAGGCAATTTTACTATCTTAGATCTATAATCAATTTGCAAGCTTATCAAACATATTAAGCACACAAAGTGTCCCAAAACAATATTCAAGCCCTATACAAGGGTTATTTAGACATGTTGCCTTAATTATAGTGGTGAAGAAATATTCATGGTAAAGAGGTTGGTGTTACCTTTTAATCTCTATAAGGATGCAATAACCCTCTTACATTAGATTTAATCATGATTTACTTATCAGTGTATATAGGATTAATAGGTAACCTCTTATTATTGAGATAATGAAACCTATAAAATAGATTTGAGACAACTTGTCTAATCTAAAAAATATGAAAATGATACAACTTGATAAAGCCACCAATTTAACAATGGAAAACCATTCCTTAAATCACACATACATATTATGTAAGTTATAAAAAAAAAGGACATCATGGCCTTTACTATAATAAGAATACAAGAGTTTGGTAATCATCATAAATTATGACAAATATTAAGAGCTTCTTATATATTCCCCTTTTCATATTAATTTGGGATACATATAATTTTACATGTCTATATAGATTCCTTCTTTATAAAAAAGAATAATACCCAAAAAATACCTTTATAATTTAAATGAACCTCTTATACAAATACACTCTAATTGATTGAAGTTTATTTAAATAGACAAATAAAATATAATCCATAAAACATGATTTGAATGTAAGAAGGTAAATATTAGAATGAGTATGCACTTTATCACTCCTAATATCCATCTAATAGTTTCCTATGAATAAAATAGAAATTAGATCATAGTTTGCAAACAAATTTAAACAACTAGGAATAATATTTTTTGATCCCTCACTAACTTTTTTACAGCTAAACCTATATTGAGCATGTTAACAAAAAGGCTCAACACATTGTTGAGCAAATCACCTTCCTAATAATAAATAGTTTTCTCATGCAAATTTAAATTATAATATGATAATTCTTATTTTGTTAATAATTAAACATATATCAAGGTTATGATAGAAAAATCATTTATAAGAATAACCAATAAATATATTTATGCCAGTGAAATCCTTTCTTACATACTCAACATATAACACATTATAATACTCATATACCACTTATTTACTAAATTTAGACGTAGTTTGTAGTGAACACTTTTTACCATAAGTATCCACATAAAAAGATACCATTTTACAAATGTATAAGTGAATGACATATTATTCAAACAATGTTCAGCAATGCTTGATTCTTTTATTCCAACTCTTATACTATAAGAATTCTAATAAGGAAAATGTTCTTTCAACATTTTATTATCACCAAAAAAAATCAAGCCTTTAATAAAATATAAAATACACTCTAACTTTATTCAGTTACATCGAGACAATTACAATCACTTTTGTAATTAATAGGCCAAACAAGTAACATCTTTTGCTATGGTATCCTCCAAAAATGGAGTTTAAAAAATAAGACCAAAAAGGAGAGTATTGATTCTAATTAATGGATTCCATTTTTGTGATATTTATCTTTAGTTTTGAATATTATTAAAAGATAACCAAGGGGTTATATATTTTTAAAGCATCAACTTCTAGGCTGTTGTGCACTGATTTGAACAAAAAAATAGCATAAATGGCTATAATGAATACCTTATCAAAAATAGGAAATGACCTAATCAAAGTGATAAAATAATCTCTCATCTAGGATAAATATGGACAAAATCCATTACAAATTTTAGTTTTGATAAAATGAGATGAATACTAGAAAAACTAAGTCTCTTTTGAGGCCAACTTACAGCTAGTACAACCTAGAAAATGCAGTTTCTGTTAAAATTTCCTTATAGAAATGGCACCATAAAAATTAATTCAAGTTGGGAATAATTGATCTAAGTGTTTGTTATATTTATCATATGACAAAATAATATGTTTCAACTCTTCTTTGTTATCAACTAAAAGCTTAGGTATTTATTTAAGATTGTTATTCAGGCTAATCTGCATTGATTTTCTAGACACATCATTTTAAATGCTAGTCAATGGATGAAATGAAAAAGTAACATAAAAATAAGTTATATCAAATTACCATGACACAAAAACATGGCGTAAACATATAGATCTATGTTAAATCATGATTTGAAATTCCATTTTATGCCATAATTCCATTACGGCATTTTAGCAAATAGTATGCATGAAATCTTCTTAGTGCAAAGTTTTATAAAATGATTCAAGAAAGGAGGAGAAATATACTTCAATACAAAGTGATAAAATATCACATCTACATAGACACCACCCATCTAGGCCAAAGTAAACAAACAAAAGATACATCCTATACTCTATTTTATAATCAAGGCTATAGATCCATTTTATCTAACCCAATAAGATATACATAGCCCACAATCTTGAAATAATTAGCTTACTCAAACTAACCATGCATATCCCATTTAACTCATAGGACTTCACAGAACCTCATTATAAAAATATTATTTTCACAGCCCATGATCCAAGGAAAAAATCAAATACAGTCATAAAGAAAGGTACCAGACATAAGATTATTTTAAAATCAACATAATAATATAGCCAACACTTTTAAAGTTCACTCATATATCTAATCATTTGATTTAAATTAATATCTAAATGAATCTCCCATGTAACATAACTAAGAGAACTAAACCTACCCAATGTCCTCTTCATAAGATTCGCAATAAGATAGACATTTGTTACAACTAGGTCAAAGTTAAAGAGGTAAATCATATTTTTATAGAGTTATTTCATTTATATGCTACAAACAAATGGAAAATGGCATCACTAAGAGATGCATTAAGCCCCAAATTAAACTTCTCCTCCAAAATGGCTTTTTTGTCAATTAAAATAATGATAATAAAACATAATGTTTATCATGAATTTATTATTTAACTTTTATATTAAAAAAATATTTTTAATGATATCAAAAATTGGTTTCTATTATAAACAAGTCCATTCAGGGACTATAGAAAAATAATATTATATATTAAATTAATTTATTTAATTTAAAACCTTATAATTAATATTTTTAATGACTTTTATAGTTTTGTACTCAACATTTTTTTGAGGATCTAAATAATAATCCCAACAACATAAAAATTCTTAACACATTAGCCGTAGAGGACTTATTCACATAAAGCATTCACCTTAATAACTTGGGTCATGATAAAAATTGGGTATCCTTACCAGATCCCAAGACTAAAAAAAATAATCCCAAAGAGAACAATTAATAAGGATAGATAAAACATAATAATAAATACATGTATAAACAAACATATAAATATTAATGTCAAATACAAACCATTCAAAGATTTTGTCAAGGAAATCCCAATACATTCTATTATAATATGTGCTCATATCAAGCTTTCATATCATCCCTTCATTATTACATTCTACCATAGAATGAACCATTTCATGAATAATAATAATTTCATCTTGATTTTGTTTTCTTGAAATAAATCCATCTTGTTGTTTAAAAATGATAGTAGGAAGATGACATTGTAATCTCAAGGAAATAATCTTGGTATAAATATTATACACTATATTTCATAGAATAATAAGTTGAAATCTCTTAAAATATAGATCCTTTGGAAAATAGAAAATGAAAACAATGAAAGTGTTATTAATTTCTATGATAATACTATGAGAGGTGATAAATTCATCCATAGAAGTAGTAATATCCCATTTGACAACATATAAAATCTTTTGAAAAAATTGATAGAAAACTATCTAGACTAGGAGATTTATCCCTCTACATAATGGAAACCAAAACCCCACTTCCTTCATAGAAATTTATCTTAGGAGACATGATTTATTCGTTAAAAAAATGGGAGTATGAATCAAATTTAAAATTTGATAAATTAGATACACATTAACACTATCATCCTTAGAAAAAATTTATTTTTGTAAAAATAAATCATAGGTAACATACATGTTATATTTTTTAATTTAAATAATTTTGTTGGAGACTATATACTCAAATATGGACAAATGAATATACTTTATATTTATATCACCTTATTTAACTAACACTACTCTTGATTTATGGCACCAAAAGTACCCTCTTTTGCATTAAGAGAATGAAACTCACAAACAGGGTTCTTTTACTTCCAATATTTCTCTTGGTTCATTCCATTAATATCATTACATTTTTTTAAGCATAGTTAGTTCCTACGTAATTTTATTTGTCACCTAAAAAATATTCCCAAAAACATCTTTTTTTCAAATTTTAATTTTATATTTCATATTCTTGAGTTATTTTCAAAATATGGACATGGTAGACCCATTAATTTTAACATTCCACCACTCCTTAATTATATTATTAATATTAAGGTAGAGGAGACACTTTTTTTCAAAATGAAAATAAGTTTTCCTATTCTTTGAATCAACATTCAGATCCAACACCAAAGGGTTATAATCGGACCAAATTTTAGGAAGAGGAGAAAACCAAAATTATGTTGACAAAACAAATGAGGAGAGATGAGAAATATATTAAGGTGAACCTAAATAAGGTGATCTTCAATATGATTTTTAGACTAAGTGAAGGCATAAACCCTAAGCTCAATATCCATTAAACTATTATTGGATATAAAATTATATAAATCATCCATGCTCATATTTTGAAAATAATTGTTGAACTTAGAAAACTCATCCCATAAACTCCTACAACCAACATAGTTGTTTGGATCATAAATATTATAAAATATAAATGAATAATTTATATTTAATATATTATGAACAAAATTATTGTAATATGATGGTTATTAGATAAAAATATATCAACCTTTAATAGTGAATTATCTGAGAGATTTATCAAATCATTAAAATACCGAATAGAATCAACATCAAAACCTAAAGGATTCTTCCATAAACTGTTCTTTATGTTTAAAACTTTAACAAAAGACATTTTAGGCTCTTGAATGGCTATAATCATGAGTTTATGATTTTAAATAAGGTCTTTCAAAACTCTATGTTAGTATGTTTTTAAGACCTCTTACATTACAATAGTGGAATATCATTTTGACACTTGTAAATAATTCCTAGACACAATGAAAATCACATGGGTTCTATTTTATATCTCTTTCTCAATGGATTTATGTCTATCCTCTTTATTACATTTTTATCCTAACTTATTTTAATTTGGACTATGTCTATACTTCTCTTTCCAATTGCATACAAATGTGTTTGCATCATGTTCATTACAAAATAATTCTATTTACTCATATATGATTTAGTGTCTCCATGAATGGTTTGAATAATTAAAGTTGGAGAACCAATGTCTTTACATAGATCAAATATATGTACCAATTTATGTTGAATATCTGGTTCCCAAGAAGTATTATCCAAAACCTTTATCATAATGACTAACCTCCTCTTGTTTTAAAAAGAAAGGGATAATTTCCAACTATTCTAACCCAACATCCTACAGTTGTTCTAAAATTTTGAATTGTGAAGAATGTACAACATTCCTATATATGTGCACGCTTGCATCCCCCTCTTTATATTATTAAAATTTATTGAATTTATTTTGACATCAATAATGGAATTATAAATGTTGTTTATAGATATATTCTCTTGGATAACTTGTTCATCTTGTAGAGTAGCCTCATTATTAATTTGTTCTTGAATCATTTTAGACTTATCATTACATAATTATAAAATTTCTAAGATTTGTCCCTGATCTACTGGATTCTTATTAGCAAGGATCTTACTCATTTCTATTTGTTTTTTATTAATAATTATTTGAACATTATGATAATCATTATTTTTTGAGGTTGCATTATCAACTTTATGCCATACTTGTAGTTCCTTCACCTTATTGCCTTGGTCGTTGACTTTATTAGGACAAGATTTCCATATTATGACCCAACATTCCAAAAGAAATGAAATTTAGATGGGAATAATCATACTCTATATACTAGGACTAATCACCCAAAAAAGAGAATAGATAAATAGAATTTTGTAATGGTTTCTTTGTAGTACCATTAACACATATCCTCATAAATATTATTCTAGTTTTAGCCTGAGTAGCTGATTCAATGGATATTAATGAATGTAAAATCTTAATTATAACATGGAATATTTATTCCTCTTAAAACTCATAAGGATGCATAAGTAGTCTAATCCAAACATAGATTATATTAATATCCTCTTTATCAAGGTCAAATCACAACTTCCATTTCCTAAAAAATAAACACATTCTTCCAAAAAACCATGTATATCCAAGAAGTACCTTATAAAAATCCTCTTCATTTTTGAAGATGAAGATAAATAATCCATTAAAAATTCTATAATTTTCTATGTGACCTATTAATTTACATGTGATCAATATTAGGTCTGACACCCAAAAAGTTCCCAATGAGTGCATTATCCATGTTAGGAATGAAAGTAGTTATCAAAGATATAAGAATGTCTAAATGACATTCCTTATCATATTTAATGTGATCCATCACGATCTCCTTAGATTATAATAGGTACAATGCTATAATTTGACTTCTTTATCCATCCTTCCATTGGATTTTACCATTGAATCAATCAAACCATGATAAGTTACCTCCCCTGACCTTGAACATCTTACTTTGAATAGAGTTTGGATCCCTCTTAGTTATTCCTCTATGTAGTGTACAATCATGTTTGTCTATCTTTATCCCATAAAAAAACCCATTATTCCCCTCAACATTACCATTTAACTTTGAAAACCTTTCCCCACTTTAATGATCCATATTATATGATACATTACACTTTATGGGTATATAAAATAAATCATAATTTATTTATGGATAGTAATTTGAAGAATACATAACGATGATCTAATTGTCATAAAAACCAATAGTATATTATTATAATTAAAAATCAAAACTTTTATAACAAATAAGATCATATGGTGTTTTGAATCTTGTTACAATTTTCTATTCAATAATCCCGATCACACCCTATTCTCTATAGTTCTTCATAAAAATAACTTTGGTCCATTAAGTGAAATAATTTGTTTCTATTGACCATTTTTTGAATCCAACAGATGAATTAGGATTAATATTTCTATCAAATTAAGGGACCTTTATAAATTAAAGGCATCCTTCAGATCATAGGTATTAGGGTCATAGTTTCATGTAGTATTCTTTTCCCAAACCTTGTCACTAGTGTTAGATCACTACGTAACTATGTGCATATTTGAAAATAATATGTGAATATTAAAAGGATCACATAAATTTGTGAATTATGGTATTGTATGAGGGTTTCTCATTCCATATTTTAAGATTAAAATTATTAATAATATATTAATCTTCTTCTTTAAAAACACACCTCAAATAAATGTCTTCATAATATTTTATATATAGTGCTCCAATTTTATTTATGTAAAGTGCATATATGAACCTAAGGGATGTACTTAATTTTAGGTTTAGCTTAAAATTACATGTTCCATTAATAAATTATTTTAGTATAGTAGTCACTTTTATCTATATCAAATTGACTAACTTACATGACTAAAATTTTAAGATATATTTACGAGATCAAGTGAATGATTCCTTTCCTTCATGACATATTAGTGTGAATCAATTTCAAATTAGAATTATTCAAAATTTTCCATCTGTTTCCCATTATGTTCTCCTAATTCATTTTATCAAAGTGTAATATTGATGGTTGGATCTATAATGATGGCATGCACTTGTTATAAAATATATAAAGTTAGAATTTATTTATGGCTTTAATCAAGATACATATTTTCTTATTGACCATGGAGTAATTAAAATATGGATATTTAATATTAGTATTCATAATGGATATGCAATTTTAATGATTTTAATATTTATTAGTAAGCATAGATCCTATTGCATGTTCATAAGTAAATGAGTTTAGGAAAATGTCTTTAGTAAAATATAGGATAATCAAAACTACAGTTTTAGCAATGAAATTTATAATATCCTAAAATAGGTTATTTTATTTATTTCTTAATTATAGTTTTGAATGCTACTTCAACATTGCATTCAAACGTCTCATTGTTTCAACAAATACATAAATGATTTTTTGAAAAGAAATCTTACCAAAGAAAAATGTGAGATCATTTTTACTATTAGGACGTGGAATTTTAGAGATGGCTTGGACTATTTCAAGGTAAATAAAATAAAATTATTGTTTTAATAACATGACACAATAGCTTACCTTTTCTAACCCAATAAATAATTTTATTATGATTCAATGAGATTCCATACCTTTGGCACATGTTAGAATTTCTCTATAAATGGTTAATTTTTTTTACCCTATTATATCTAGAGAATATAGTTAGGTCAATCATATATGATTATATACATAAAAAGAGTCACTAAAAAGTGAAAAGCATATCATGTTAAAATGTGGCACCTGCATTGACTCATCAAAAAGGAATTATTTTATTTGTAAACTCTACTTATTTAGTGGTAAAATTAATGTTCATTAGATTATCATTATCAACCAACATTTTATTGTAAACTTAAAATGTATCTAACAAATACATCATTTTAGACCCACTAACTATTTGAATAACTTCATACAAAGAAGGTAAAGGGTGATTTCCACTTCTAAATCTTTTATTAGATTTATGAAATTTACATACAATCTAATCTTACTATTATTGTTTTATGTAGGAGTAAAGCTTTCAACCTAGTTAAATTTTTTTAATGGAAATGTGATTTTTTCATATATTAATTTTTGGGACTATTTTTGAATAATGGTTTCTATAAATGGATTGAATAATATGTCTTTATCTAAAATATTTTTGACACTATTTAAATGTTATACTATGTGTTATGATATTGGGATCAAATGTTCTGAAGTCTTCATAATATCAACCAATCCCATCCTTGTTTTAAAACATTATAATAATTCCTTTAATTTCTATTTATCTTGTTTAGGGCATCTCAATCTGATGTTTACACATGGGGATGTTCTTTTGTTCCTAAATTAACCTAGGGAAAAAATAATTCATTTGTTTTAAATTGTATTTTATTTTAAACTTGTCAATCCATGTCAAATATTCCATCTAATTATACAATCTCATTGACGATTATAAGATCTTTAATTTAAATGATAACATTATCTCCAATTCACTCCTTGATATCTAGATCAACTCCCTTTTCACCAATAATTTAGGACTTGAAAGTTATAGAATTATATATGAACTTTATAATCTATATATCATCATAAAATAATGGGAAAATGTCATCCATATCATTAATTGAGGAACATAGCACCAATTATTTAAAAATTATTCGTAATTTAGACTCATGGATTTAGCATAGTTATAATATAAGAGTCTAATGAAATAAAAATTCATTTTTGTTTTGTTGGGATTGATTTCATATTAAAATCATCGAATGATATAATAAAATCCCAAGATCTATGATTATATTTCTTAAGGTAATATAATCAAAATTGATGCTAGATTCTACCATGGTTGATAACCAATTCTAAATCTCCATACATTGAAATCTATTTTAGACAATGTTTTGAGAAAATTACATTCCAAAGATCAAGGATTCAAACTCAACAACATTATTATTTAATGGTAATTATAATATATATTTATCAAGTTTTTACAACCCATTTCAATCATTATATACTATTAATACAACATAACCTTGACTAGATCAAGCAACATCAAAATGTAATGTCCATAGTTGTGGAGGACAACTAGATTTTTATTTTTTGACTACGGATTTTGATGTAAAAGTATAAAAACATACATGTGATCAGATAATGTTGAATTTATATTTATTAACATTATGTTATGTGGTTGTGTATTTAATTATTTATCCTCTATTAACCCTAATTATTTTCAACTCCTTTCCAAAGAAGCCAAATATGAAAAAATATATATTTCTATGTGACCATTCAATGTCTTTCATCAATCACAAATTAAAATTAATCCATATGAATTAATAATGTAAACTATGATAATGTCAATGACTTATTACTAAACCCAAAAACTATCAAGACAATAAAATTACTCATTGGCCAAGATTTGAATAATAAATTTTATTTATTTATACATATTGAATGACTTGAAATAATTAAAAAACCAAACCATGCATAAATAATTCTCTACTTGAAATTAGAGTTGACATGTAAAAATTAAAAAAACACTAAAATATGAAAAAAGAAATGTCTATTTTTAGTTGTTGTTATTTATATTAAGTTTTGTATACAAGCACGTACAGTTCTAAAATTCTCCAAAAATAATCTTAATACTAAATTATCATATGGGAATAATTTCAACTGAAGTTAAAATCTGGCCCTAAAATATATAATTTCTAAAAGTAGAAAATTCTTGAAAAAATCACTACATAGTAATTTCAAACCCTCAGATGATCATGTTTGGCTTCTGAAAAATATCAAAAATAACTCTAAGTGGAAGGAAAGGATTAGAAAATCAGTGAAATTTTTGAGATGGTTAGCATGACATGTAAAATATCTAAAATGGAGGTATGGGTTATAGCCTCTAAAAGGTTGGCTTATTTGTTCTACATCTTTCTCCTCTGTTTAAAAAGAACTTAGCTCTTGTGAGTTGCCCTGATTATATTGCTACCATTTTTATTTGTTAGACTTCTTTATCTCCCATTATGTAATCTAATTTGTGTCTTCTTTCTATAATCTTTCTCATTGCAACAAATACCTATTATAATTCCATTGTCTTGTGCTCATTGTCTTCATATCGAAAACCTGGACTATCTTTTCCTTCTTATTTGGACCCTGTTGCTCCCAATTTACCTTTTCATCTTCATCACCTTCACCATATTCTCCTTAAAATTCATATAAATTTGGAACATTCAATACTGGATAGATAATAAAATTCTATGGTAAACTCATCTCATAAGCATTATCATTAATTTTCTTCACAAATCTACATGATCCAATTTTCTTCTACTTCAACTTATTGTAAGTGACTTTTGGAAATATTATTTCCTTGAGTAAACTATTAAAAAATATCCTTCTTAAAATACCTTGGATATTCTTCTAACATCTTTTGATGCTTTATATTTTTCATTACTTTATTGCAACTTTATCCTTACTCCTTGAAATTATTGCATATTCTTTGCAAATGCTTCCGCATCATCACTAATTCAATCTATATTTGGTAATTGTAACAAATATAAAATAACCATAGAATTTATCCAATAAACAATTTAATGTGGTGAATTTCCTATTAATATTTTCACTAAATTTTTATATGCAAACTTAGTTTGTGGTAAAGCTAACTCTCATTCCTTGGGCTTTTATCCCACTATGCATCTCAACAAATTTACTAAACTCATTTTCACAAATTTTGTCTATTTGTCTCTTTGTGGTTGATATTAACTACTATATAGTATCTTAGAAACCATATTATCCCACAAAATATTCCAAAGTGACTTAGAAATTTTGTGTCCCTATCTAAAGTAACAGTCTTTGGAACACCATGCAATCTGACAATATCCTTAAAAAAATAATTTTGAACATATAGTGGCATCATTAGTTTTATTATATTTAATGAAATGAATCATTTTAGAAAATATGTCTAGAATAACAAAAATTGAATAATTACCTCTTTGTGTGTTTCATAATCCCAACAAAAAATCTATATATAAATTTTTCCATGGTCCTCTTGGAACTAGTAATAGCATGTATAATCTAGTACTTTGTGCATGTCCTTAGCCACCTAACATATCCTACACCTCAAAATATACCCTATCAAATCTCTCTTCATATTTCACCAAAAATACTTTTGCTCCACCAAATCTATTATCTTCATCTTACCAAAATGTAAAAACCACCACTATGTAATTCAATTATTATATTATTTGTAGAGACCAAATTGAAATGCATAATTATTTCCCTTTGAATAGATAACCTTCTCATATAAGATACTCCCATGTTTAGTATCTATCCTACCTATAAATGAAACCCTGAAATACTCAAATACCTTGTCCAATTATGGATCAGTATCAGATAATTATTTAATAGACTGAAATCCAACTACCTTACTCACCATAGAAGTTAATAATGTTATGCTCCTACTCAATGAATCAGTTACCTAATTTTGTTTTCCTGAGTTATGTTTCAACATAAAAGTATACCCCCTTAAGAAATAAACCAACTTTGCATGCCTACTATTTAACTTCTTTTATGTATTCACATACTTTGAAGTTTTGTTATTTGTAAATAGGATAAACTCCTTAGGCAACAAGTAATTCCTCCAATGTCTTAATTCTCGTATAATTTCATAAATTTCAATGTCATAATTAGAATACTTTATTATTACCTCATTCAATTTCTCACTAAAATATTTTATTGGCTTTCCTTCTTGACTCAACATAGCACCAACTCCCACACATGAATCATCACAATCAACCTCAAAAACTTTGTTAAAATCTGATAATGCTAAAATAGGTCTTTCTATAATCTTATTCATTAAAATTTCAAAGCTTTATGTGGCTACTCTAGTCCATAAAAATTCCTTCCTATAGAAAACTTAATTAAACAAATGGGATACATCCATCAAAATAACATCACACCATATTTCATAATTATAAATTTTTCCTATAGAAAACTTGAT
Organism: Torreya grandis; assembly: GCA_037957365.1. Classification (NCBI taxonomy): domain Eukaryota; kingdom Viridiplantae; phylum Streptophyta; class Pinopsida; order Cupressales; family Taxaceae; genus Torreya; species Torreya grandis. The sequence goes on along the minus strand of JARHVA010001767.1, from coordinate 2,673,425 downwards.
TAAACACACTATAACCTCATTCCCTTTATTAAATCATGAAATATGATAAGGATTAGGATGCTTATAACGTTGGAAATGTAGTTTCTCTACCATTTATTTAGAATCTATATTTTCACAACTACCATGATCTATAATTACTTTTGATACATTTCCAGCAAATGTATATCTTATTTGAAAAATATTTGATCACAGCCATGCATCACCAATTTTTTTATTTTGAAATTTTTACTTTCTTAGAGTGATCATTGTTCTTCTCATCATAAGATTTTCTCCAACACCTACAAGAGTAACGTTAGTACTTTAATCTTCTATTTTAGCCTAAACTACGTTCACTCTTGGGTGAGCTTCTTACCTCCTTTATTGATCTTAATAATGCAGACACTAAAATTTTGTGGGTTCTTATTCTTTACATCTATAACAAACATAAGATTTGCACTGATTTAGAAACCATCATCTAGCACCACCATAACCTCATCCTTTTGAAACCCTCTTCTTCTTTATTGGTATTGAAACCCTTGGCTATTATCATCTTACCTTAATTCAACATGTGATGATTCAACTCTATTGGAATTAGACCCTCCTCTAGTTGTAGTAAACTCACCTCATTCCCTTATTGGAGGGGATCCACTTCTTCTTGGACTAGGAGATGTTCTTTTAAAATTCTATCTATTTTGTTTTTCTTCTTCCTTCAAAGTTAATTGATAAGCCTCCTCCAAGTAAAGTATTTTATGTATGATTAATTCATCATGAATAATAAATTTCAAACCATTTACATTACTCTCAGCCGTTTTCTCTTTTATTTCATCATTCTCCACTCATATAGAAAGCTTCTAAAACTCATCTATATACTCTTGTATACTGTGGTCTTTTTACCTTAAATTCTATTGTCTTTTGCATAGGGTTTGTGCATAATCAATAGGAATAAGTTTATCCCTTAGCTTCATCTTCATCTTTCTCCATGTATTAATATTCTCTTTACCTTTTCTCTATTTCTATTTCTATAGGTTATCCCACCAAATCATTATATGACCTTTCAATTTCGAGCATGCAAACATTACCTTCTTGTCTTCTTTGATAATCTTCCACTTGAAGAGCTCATCCATGCTATTCATCTAAACTATCAACTCCTCTAGTTTTAAAATGCCTACATAATCTCAAGCATCAACCCTAATTCATTCATTCCTTCTTTCTAAATCCAAAACCATCATCTCTTCCATTGACGGTGGCTGCTCTTGATATTCTTATTCATACTAAACTTCTTCATCATGATCTCTATCCTCCTCATCACCACCTTGTCTTCTTCTCTAGTTAGTGATAACCTCAGTTAATTATTCCACTTGCCTTTATATATCCTATATATTCCAATTCATCTATGCAATACCTCCTCATCCTCTCACAATGTCTTACTCCTTGAAGATTCAAACTTGCTCTGATACCATATAATGAACCCAAAAACTATCAGGATAATAAAATTACCAATAGGTCAAGATTATGAATAATAACTTGTATTGATTCTTATTAAATTAATTTAAATAATTACAAACCCAAACTATTCATAAATAAGCCTCAACATAAAATTAGATTTGATATTAAAAAATTCAAAAACATACTAAAATCTAATGAAAACTATATATTTTTAACAAGTACTATTTATAGTAAGTTTCACATGAAAACATGCACATCTCTAGAAAAATCCCAAAATACTCTAAATGACAAAATTAGCCTATGGGACAAATTTTTATTTAATTTAACATTTGGTCCTAAAAATATACAATTTCTAAAAATAGAAAATTCTTAAACAAAATCATCAAATGATAATTTTGAACCTTCAAATGATCACGTATGGCATCCAAAAAATATAAAAAATAAATCTAATTGGATAGAGTGGCTTATAACAACAATGAAATTTTTTAAATTGTCATTTTAGCATGTGGAAGATCTTAATCAGAGCTATGGGTCAAAAGTTATGTCTTCCAAAAGGTTGGCCTATTTTTTCTACATCACTTATTGAACATGCGGCTCATATAATTTCTTCATATAGATATTGATTAATTCCAAAAACCTCATAAAATAGACTTATCTAACCATAAGACCCCTCACTTAGATTTAGATGGGGATAATCTAAGCTTATGACAAATTCCATTGAGCATCACATTCAATAAATATCCCATGTCAAGTAGGAACCTATGTAGATATTTTAACATATTATTATAGTTAAAAGGAAAGGTGGTGACTCTAGGTTATCCTTATAAATGAATACATTATTTTATGAATCCTTTTATTATTGGAAAAATATGGATTCTTAGTCACATGTTTTAATAATATCTCTCACTTTGTTTTATGATTTGATAAATATCATGAAAGGTGATGTTCTAAGTTGATCTTATTCATTTACTAAAACACATTTTATCCAAATTTTTTACGTGAATCAAAATTTTAATATAGAGCATTAGATTTTAAGGGAGGTGTGTTATTATTAGCTTTCATATTAGGATGAATAACTACATAATTGTTTTGAGGAGGAGATGTGGTAACCAGTTGTTATTGATTATTTATTATCGCTTTATATTTTTTCTATTTGAAAGAAATAAAATTATTTAATGTCATATGAATTATCTTTAGGTTATTTCTCATCCTCACCTAGATCATTAGATTAAAACACAATTTTAATACTAGAAAAACTAGGTGCACTAGATGTAATGACTAGATTAGATTGATATGAAAACATTTTGTACCACTCCATATCCTTCTATGAGATTTCAAAGGCAAATAATAGTTTATAGAGTCTAATTCACCATGATATATAGTTTTATATACCCTATTCCAATTACACTAAGCTACCTCACATATGTTTATCTCAACAAATTTATTAGGTGATGGCTCAATGGTTTTGAACACTCTATTGAATGGTCTATTGTACTTCTGGAGTGTAATATCATAACTAGACATTTTATGTACTACACTTACCATATATTTTTTAAATATAAGAAGTTCATTAATAATATCCTTTTTTTTCAAAAAAATCTAATAAAATCATTACTAATCTTCTTAACCACATATTTAACGACATCTAATTCCCCTTTCTTGGAATCATAAGTTGAATATTTTCTAGTTATAGTACTAACCAACACTAAAGATTAATTTAGACTGTACTAGTTAGGCATAGAGGCATAATTATTTTTAATCTTGAACTGTTGTTCAGTAAAACTTGGCAAAAAGGAAGTGGTTTATAAACCTAGATGAAATTGTTGGATAGAGTGTTTTGATTATAGTTTTCAATAGGTTTTAAAGTTGTAAAAATTGGATTGACATTAGGGATAGCCATAGATTGAATTCCATGGTAATTAAATTTAATATCAATTATGAAATCATTAATATATGTGTTGAAAAGATAATTAATAATCTAAGATCTATATAAAAATACAATAACCATACATTTCTAAATTTAATTGATTAGTAGGACATAGTGTCAATTAGATTATATGTTTTATGTAATGTATATTTAAAGGATTTGATTAGATCATTTAGATATCTTATCATAATACTAAAGTGATAACACACAACACTTTGATTGGTGACCTAACCAAACTATGCAGCCATTCAATAAGGACCCCTCAAGGATACAAGGAATTGTCAAAACTAGGATTCCACAGGGAATCCAAGAAGAAACCCAAAAAAGAAAAAATAAATATGTTTACTAATAGCATATAAATAAAACTAAAAAGTGAGAAATGTCTCCTTGTGAGTACATAGAATAAACATAAACAAGATTATAGAGGAATTCCACTAAAATTTCCAATATAGTGAAAAAAAATTCTTAACCAAACTATGATCATCCTTGTAGTCTAAAAATTTCAATCCTTATTGTGGAAGAAAAACTAAAATCTCCTCAGATGGGTAGATGAGACAACCCTAGTTATTCAAAAATAGTAATACTAAAAATAAAGGTGCCAAAAATAGCAATCTAATGGCCAAACTTAGTAGTAGTCAATGTAATGGCTAGAATGTATAGAATAAAATGTTCAAGACCGAAGGGAGTGGAAAAATTCAAAATTAAAGTAGAATATAAAATGGTGGTGAAGGATAGAAAAAGGAAATCAAAAGTACAATCCTTGGGACTATAGTCCAATGTATCCTTATCAACATTGGTTTTGCAAACCAAGCCACCCTAGGTTAAAGCACATCCATGACAAAGGTTAATAGAATAAAAAGCTAAGCTAGATGACTATCAAACATGAAAAATTTAAGCCAATATAAATCATAGATCATTAGAATAAGTCTAGGATTGATTTCCTTATCCAAAGAAGAATATGATGTTATTGAGCTTCCACATGGGGATCAACCTCTTTTTACTTTGCCTTTCCCTCAAACCATCACTAATGTAAGAGAAAGAATGAGAGAAATCAATCCCATAGCAAGAGAATTAGAAAATAAAATAAGTTGATAGTTCAGACCACTAAATATAATCTAGTTTATGTAGTCACATATAGTTAAATAGATATGATTGACCTTTAAGAGCTAGATCAACCATATTAAATTGATAATAAGCTAATAAAAATAAATTGTGTAACCAACTACATATATTTGACCAAAAGACAAGAGTGAAAATGAAAAAATAATGAATTCAAAAAATTTCCACCTCGATAGTTACCTCATCCACCCAGTCGTAAAATACCTAATCAAGTTTGGTAGGGAATATGAGAAAAATACATAAAAAATCATAACCTTGAATTTATCACATCCCCATCCAAGTTTAAATAGAAAAATTGGAAAAATAAATCATCCTACTTTCAATTCACTCATCGACAAAGGGTCATGAGAACTTGAGGAATCCAAATACATGATTAAAGTATTCTTAAATAAATTAGACCAACTAGGAGAAAGGGGAACACAATAAATTATTAAACATAACTAACCTCCTAGAGTCTCTAAGAGGAAAGAATCTAAAGTGTTAATTGTGCTTGGGCCCTAAAAGAAATACTATCTAATAATAACTAAAACCATTGAACCTCTAATTCAAGAGATCCCAAAATAGCCAGGTAAAAGTCTATTCAACCCACCCTTTTACAGCTACTAGGGAAGTGGGTATCAAAACTAGCTCTAGGCTCAAATGACCTAGATATCCATATTCAACCACACAAGAACTACCAACACTTCTTCCCTTCCCCAATTTTCATGAACTCAATGGATATTAGTCCCCATCCACTATAACTTCATCAAAAGGCAAAGAAATAATCTCTTTTTTCTTCACATGGATTCAGAATCTCAGCTAAAATCAAACCAAAATTTTCTCCAAGAACTTCTTTCTCATTCTATTAATAATAATAAAACTCATAACTACAACTCTTATTTAACCAAATGACATAGTTCCTAGGTTCCTCTATAGAATATTCCCTTTTTACCTCAAGGAGGTAATGAGAACTAAAGGTCGACACCATCATTCACTATATGGTGGCCATTTTTTTTAAACGATATATTTCAATAATTTCGCTTATAGGTGCTTTTGACCTGGCTATCCAAATTTTTAGTTGATATAATAAAGGTTTGATTTATTTGATATTTATTTAAAAATATTTTCTCTATGAGATTTTTATATTTTGAGAAGTGTGGATCTAGTATTTTAATCATACTATATGAAATTAATATCCTCCATCATCATTTATTGAATGTGTTCAATGAGGATACATTTTAGATGCTCATTTAAGAATGAGTATTTATGTATTTTATTCTCTTGAAAAGATATTTTGTAAGATTTTAATATTAGGTTAATGTTCATCTTTTCCAAATATGATTCTTTTTAGTAGTTTATCTCAATGATGTCTTACCATGACAAGATACGAAATGCATATTCAATTAAAATTATCTAGATAGATGATTTCATGTTTATTCATAGAGTTCTAGATTATTTTAATATGCTATTGCATT
>JARHVA010001767.1:2637500-2662500 GCA_037957365.1 Torreya grandis | reverse complement strand
TCTATATTTTGTTATTCAAATTATAAATTATTTGTTGTTGCCAAGTGCCTAGTTTCTTAACAATCCCTAATACTGACCACTTCTTTTTGTGATATGAGGCATCATGTTGGCATACATTTCGTTTGTCCTATCAATGTAGGGATTAATTTTTGTATTCATTTATTTATTGTAAAGGGTTGTCTATCGTTATTAGACAATAGTATCCAACATAATTATATGTTTATTTCAATTTGATAGTTATGTGAATGATTGTTCATTCAATGGGTGAAGTAGTTTGGCTCACAGAGGGCCCACTAGGGATCATTTACTATTGCTATTAAAACCTGATACAAATAAAAGGGATGAGGGAGAAATCATGCCATGGGAGACTTTTGTAGAATGGATACCCCTCATTGCTTGGCTCTTAGCTTGAGATAACCATGTAAAGCAATAGTCAATAAAAAAAATTATAATTATATTGAAATTTTTAAAATACATTTAGTTTTAGTGTATATTTTAATATAATATTTATTATTTTAAAGGTCTATAAATGTACATGGTGGGATGGCATGTTGAGGTGCTCTTATTCATGAATTCTATGCATTCGTCATTTAAGAAAATTAACAAAAAATATTTTCATGGGAAACTACTATTTCCTTTTGTCAAATTCCTTTGAAAATAATAGGATACAAATTTTTGTGGATGAAAATATTTCCAAGAAACTAAAACATATCTAGAAATCATTTAACCTTTCTACCATAATATAGATAACCATACGTATATAACTTCTGATGCAAGTGTAATTAAAAAATGCTTTTTCAATCAATAAATATATAAATTTCGATCAATGTATTTCATGCTATCAAAACAACAAAAACTTTCATACTTTTAAAGGTAAGAAACAACTGTCAAAATTTTATTTTTAGTCTCCATTATCATCTTATAGAAACAAAAATATTGTATTATCAATATTTAAATAATCATATCATAACCAAAAAGTATTTCAAAATTTATGGTTTTCTTCTTGGCAACCCAACGATTTGTACTATGAAGATATGCATGACCATCCATAAATATTTTCCACCAAAAAGTTTATGGAAAATATTTTTTATTTTTTATTATTTTCATCAATAAAATTTAGGCATACGAAATATTCTCGCTCCATTATTGCAGAGAAATTACATTGAACTTAACCTACCTCACAATCATTATATGTCCAATCCTGGTTTATACGTGTATTGCTATCACATTGAATAAGCAAAAACAAATAGTTTTTTTACAAAAATATAAAATTAAATATACTTTTTCTACAACCTTGTCACCAACAAAAAATTACAGTAATTGTAATTAAGTTTACTAATCTTTCAATTTGTCATATTGCTACCCAACCATTGGCAGGGCAAACACACCCTAACCTTCAACCCTCAAGCCCTATTGACGTGGTTGTACAATAGTACACCACGCATCAACAAAAATAAAATGGAGGGCTTATTCTTGTAGGTGAATTCTTATCAATATAAAATTTAGACATACAAAATAATCTCCCTCCATTCACCTAGATAAACAACATCAAGCTTAGCCCACCTTAGAGTCATTGTATGCCCAATACATGGTCTATGCATGCATCACTATCACACCGAATAAAGAAAAATTACTGCTTTTCTATATACAAATATAAAACATAAAAATATTTTTTCTACAACATTATAACCAATAAGAAAATTACAATAACTTTGTTTAATCAAATTTAGTAACTTATCAACCTTTTGTATCTACCACCCAGTTATTGACAAGCCAATGCACCATCGCCTTCAAACCCGAAGCCCTATTAAGGTACCTGCACAACAGTGCACCAGCTTCATATGTAAACGATTGATTAGGTACGGAACGGAGGGCTCATTTTTGTAAGTAAACGCTTATCAGCATAATTATGTTTAGATTGACCGTTAAACCTGACTTGACATTGCAATTGCATTAAATATGTCGCAGAAATTCAGCGGGCTGTGTCTTTAAGTGCGTACACAGAAAAGAACAGCTCAATGGCAAAACACGTACTTAGATTAAAACTTCTCAACAAAGACCATCTCCTGAGTATTAGTCGTCTTCTTCTCAATGTTCATTATACCGTAATGATTTTCATTATTATCACTGCACTTCCTGACATAACCTCACAAATTTTACGATTGTCGCGTTTTTCCGAATCTTCATTGATAAGATCCTTTTCCACATCTCTGCAAATATATATTTCCTACATCAGAAATGTCTGCAATGGTAGCAATTACATTGAGTACTTGTATTACATTTGCTGCAACAGTTACTGCACTGTTCCGAATTTATATGTTTTCAGATCTCGAACTAATAAGTGTTAGTTTTCTACACGAAACGTTAGAATGATAGATTAAAAGTTTTCATTTTGACAAACAAAATTGGGTATTTGTATTTACATTTAGTGTTCTTCGTAATCTATTAACAAAGCATCTAGATTTTCATCAGGGGTGACGTCGAAAAACAATATCAGTGGCATTGCTTTACCTATTTGTTTATCATTGATATCTTCCCCCCCCCCCAATGTGAATTAATTGCATCTTAAAATTTTATATATTGTAAAATGTTAACCTATACACTTTATATACCTCAGTTAAAATATATGCACCCATGATGCAGAAAAAAAAAGACAATTTTTGGTGGCCATAACTTTTGATCCCTAGTTTTGTTTGAGCTATTTCATGCACCAAAACGATTGTCTCAAAATGTTTGTGGCTGCCTTAAACTGTTCTTTCAGCTTAGAGGTTTTTTTCAAAAAATATCACAGGCCAAACAAATCATTTGAGAGTTCAAAATTACACTTTATTGATTTTTTCAAGATTTTTCTATTTTTAGAAATTGTATATTTTTATGATAGGGTGTGAACTTCAGTTGAAATTTGTTGAATAGGGTAATTTTAGTGTTTAGAGTATTTCATGAGTTTTTTAAAGCTACACATGCTTGCATGTGAAACTTACTAAAAATAACAGCTAATAAAAATAAAAGTTTTTCTAGTTTTTATTTTTATTTTTACTTGTCAACTCTAATTCTGAGTTGAAACTTATTTAACCATAGTTTTGGGTTGTAATTATTTCAAAGTAATCATTACAAATTAATTATAAATTATTATTTTAGATCTTGGTCTATTGATAATTTTATTGTTTTGACAATTTTTGGGCTCATTATCTGGTATCAAAGCAAGATTGAATCTTAGAGGAGTAAGAAGTAGTGAGAGGATGAGGAAGTATTGCACATTTAAATCTAACTATACAAGAGTTACAGAGGTAAGTGTGATGATTAATAGAGGTTATCACCAATTAGAGAAGAAGACAAGATGGTATGAAGTTGAAGAACATACAAATCATGATGAAGAAATTTAAAAAATTAGTACAAGATCAACCATCATCGATGAAAGAGAGAGTGGTTTGTGCTTTAGAAAGAATAAATAAAAGAATCAAGGTTGAAGTTTCAAATTATAGAGGTAGTTTAAAACCAGAGGAGTTGATGATTTAGATGAATAATATGAAGAATTTCTTCGAGTGGAGGACTATGAGAGAAGATAAGAAGGTAAACTTTACATGCATAAAATTGAAAGGTCATTAAATGATTTGGTGGGATCACTTGCATAAAAAAAGACATAAAAAATATAAAGAGAGTATTAATTCATGAAAAAAAATGGAGAATAAGCTGAAGAAGAAATTTATTCTTATGAAATATGAACAAACACTACACAAAAGCTTTCAAAATTTGAGGCAAGAAGATCATAGTATACAAGAATATAAAGATGAGTTTTATAAGATTTTGTGTATGTGTGGAGCATGATGAAACCGAAGAGCATATGGTTGTAAGGTATATAAATAGTTTGAAATTTACTATTCAAGATGAATTGAGTATGCATAGAATACTTTGCATTGATGAGGCTTATCAATTAACTTTGAAGGTAGAAGAAAAAATATAGATAGGATTCTAGAATAATGTCTTTTGGTCCAAAAAGAGGTGGATCCCCTCCAATAAGAGGATGAAGTGAGTTTAATACCAATAAAGGTGAATCATCATGTGTTGTATAAAGGTAAGATGAAAATAGGCAAGGGTTTCAATACTAACAAAGAGGAAGTGGGTTGAAGAGAGGATGAGGTTACGGTGGTGCTATATGATAGTTTTTTAATCAACAAAGACATTATGTTTTTTATAGATATCAAGAAGAAAGGAAACAATTATTTGAGTGTTTGCACTATTAAGATCAATAAAGGAGGAAAAAAAATCACCCAAGAGTGAATCTAGTTAAAACTGAGATAGAAAAGTAAAATATTGATGTTACACTAGTAAATTTTGGAGAGAATCTCATAATGAGAAGAACAATGATCACTTGAAGGAAGGAAGAAGTGTATAATAAATAAGGTGATGATGCATGGTTGTGATCAAACAATTTTTAGCAAGATGTACTTCGAATGGAAAGGTACGCAAAGTAATTATAGATGATTTTAGTTATGAAAATATGATTTCTAAAGAAATGATAAAGAAACTAAATTTACAATGTGAAAAACACTCTACTCTTTATCAAATTTCATGGTTTAAGAAAGGAAATGAGGTTATAACAGATAAAAGGTGTTTAATTAAGTTTTCTATAAGAAAAACTTATAATAATGAAATATGGTGTGATGTTATTTTGATGGATTCATGCCATTTTTTATTAGGAAGACAGTGACAATTTGATAAAAAAATAATTGATGGTGGAGCAAAGAATATGTATGTTTTTTAGAAAGGTGGTACAAAGGTAGTTTTATTACCTCTTAAAGATTAAGAGAGGACAAAAATCATGCTCTCTACTAAAAAATTTATCCAAGATATAAAGGTATTAGGTTATTGTTATGTATTAGTAGCAAAGAATTAAGACATTAAAATGGTAAAAATATCAATAGAAGCAACAAAAGTGTTAAAAGAATATACAGATGTTATACCTGATGAGTTATCAGATAGTTTACCATTGAAGAGAAATATTGAGCATCACATTGATTTTATTTTAGGATTATCTCTACCCAATAAATAGATTATAAGATGAATCTAATAGAACATGCATAATTAAATAAAAATGTTACTAAATTGTTAAGAAATAAGTTGATAAGGAAGAGTATCAGTCCATGTGCAATACCATTGTTGCTAACTCTAAAGAAAGATAGAGGATGGATAATATATGTGGATAGTAGAGTAATTAATAAAATTACAATAAAGTATAGATTTTCTATACCTCGTTTAGATGATATGATAGATGTGTTTGCAGGGAAAAAATATTTTACTAAGATTGATTTATGTCATGGTTATTATCAAACTTGAATTCGTGAAGGAGATGAGTCAAAAATTGTATTCAAGATTAAGGATAACTTATATGAGGGACGGTGATGCCCTTCAAATTATCTAATGCACCTAACACATTTATGATGATGATAAATACAATGCTATGAGAATATATTGATACATTGGTGCTTATTTATTTTTTATGATATTTTGATATTTAGTAAAATTAAAGAAGAAAATATAAAACATTTGAGGATGGTTCTAGATCTGTTAAGAAAAGAGAAGTTGTATGCAAATTTTAAAAAGTGCAGGTTTATGCAGAATAATTTGATATTTTTAGAATTTGTAATTTCAATAGATGGTGTGAAAATGGATGAAAAAAAGATAAAGGCAATTCTTGAGTGGCCTATTCCAAAAAACATTATAGAGGTAAGAAGTTTCTATTGTTTATAAACTTTTTATAAAAAATAATATTAGAAATTTTAGTACTATTATGGCACCAATAACAATTTGAATGAGAGGGAAGGAATTTGCATAGACTAGAGCAGCCACAAAAAGTTTTAATTTTTGTAAAATGATTACAAAAAGATTAATTTTAACATTATCAAATTTTAACAAAGTGTTTGAGGTTGATTGTGATGCTTCATTTGTGATAATTGGTGTTGTGTTGAATCAATTAGGAAAGCCAATAACATATTTTAGTGAGAAATTGAATGAGATAAGAATAAAGTATTCTACTTATCATGTTGAATTTTATGCAATTGTACAAGTATTAAGACATTAATAGCATTCCATCGTGCCTAAAGAATTTTTTCTATTTATAGAACATGAGGCTTTGATGTATGTGAACACACAGAAAAAGTTAAATAGTAGGTAAGCAATGTGGGTATCCTTTTTTGGGGATATAATATTCTAATGAAACATAAAACAAGAAAACAAAATTAGGTGACTAATACAATGAGCAGGAGAATAGCATTACTAACTACTATAGTGATTGAAGTAATTGTATTTGAATCTATCAAATAATTATATGATATTAATCCATATGTTGACAAGGTAGTTGAGCACAATACAAGATAATTATAAAAATATTTGAGTACAATGAAAAGCATTGCAGCAAGAAGAAAATACTTGGATTACAAAATTGGAGATAAAGAAGACTGATATAGAAAAGTGATATAAGTACAATCATAGCAACTCATAGGAGCTAAGTTGTTTTCAACTAGAGGAGAGCGATGCAATAAAAATAAGCCAACATTTGAAGGACATAACTTTTGATTTGTAGCTTTGTTTGAGCTCTTTTACATGCCAAAATGACTACATTCAAAATTTTGTTGTTGGCCAAAGCCACTTTTACTGCCTAGAGACATTTTTAAAAAATAGGAGGCCAAAAAAGACCATCTCAAGGTCCAAAATTGCAATTTATTAAATTTTTGAGATTTTTGTATTTTTAGAAATTCGTATATTTTTATGCATGGATGTGACCTTTAATTGAAATTCATTGAATACACTAATTTTAGTGTTTAAGGTATTTTGAGAGAATTTTGGAGCTACGTGCATTTGCATGTGAAACTTACTAAAAATAACAACGGTTCAAATTAAAAGTCTTTTTAAAACATTAATTTTTTTTAAAAAATTTGCATGTCAACTGTAATTCTAAATTAAGACTTATTTATGCATGGTTTTAAGTTGTAATTATTTCAAGATAATCAATACAAATCAATTCTGAGTTATTGTTGCCAATCTTAAGTTATTGATAATTTATTATCTTAATAGTTTTTCAAGTTCATTAACCCACATTTTATTTGAACATATATTTAAGGTGCATATTTACTACTAGTAGCTTAACAAATGTGTAGGAAATGAAACTTATTCCTTGTTATAAATCATTTATTTAGAATTAAAGATTAGGTAGTGTATATATAGAGTTCGTAAAGTTTTAGTATCTAAGATGCAATAATGTATTAAAGTTTCTAGTGTAAATAGCATTTCTGCATTAGTATAAGAGGGAATCGTAATGTTTGTAACGTAAACAAATGGATTTTTCAATGTGAATGGAGTAACTGTAAATTAAATGTAGTCATGTGACCTTTCCCTTCAAGAGTTTCTTCAATGTGGTGATGGAAACATGTGAGCATTGCATTGTCCTTCCTGTTTGTTACATTAGGCTGGGACTCCACTTCCTCTTCCAGTGTCAATCTCATTTTAAACAATGTACAGAAAACTGAAAATGGTTCAATAGTGAGCCTTTTATTTTGAACATGCGATTTCCAGCTCCTTTTTCACAACTATTCCGTTGAGATATTTTCTATCACAGATAAATATCTCAATAATTTTTAATTTTTCATGTAATTAGGTGGTTAAAAATATAAATAAAATTATTTTGGATTTTTTTTATTACAAAGAATAAGTAAGCTTTAGAAAACAATGTTTTATCTTAAAATATGATTGTATAGATATTATAAAAAGTATTTATAAGCATATTTTAATATTTTTTATAAATATATATATATATATATATATATTTTTTTTCTTTCTTTCTGATAGTTTAAGATTTTCTTTTAAAAACTAATTTTTATTATATTGTCTATTTCTGCACGCAGCTTACAAATCAATATAAGAACAAATTGTGCTGAATTTGTAGTGTTTTTGAGGGGGCTCTTTAATTTTTTTTGAGGGGGTGGGGAGCGGGCGGAGTGCTAGTTTAAATGGAGAATATTTTGAATAAAAGTATCAATGAGGTTTTGTAAATTTAGTTTTTTTATTGGTATTTATTTTTTTATTAAAGTTATAAATGGGTTTGGGATGTAATTTGGAGCTTAGATCTTCAAGTTATTATTTATTATATGTTCTAAATTTATAAATAATGGTTATAATCAATTTGAGGATATCAACTAATGGTTATAATCAGTTTGAGAAAGATCAATGATCATAATTAGTCAAATAATATTTATAATGGTCATAACTGATCTAAGAATACTAAAGACGATCATATCCTATCTCAAATATTTTAATAATATTTGAATCTAAGTAAAACAACCAAACCACTTTATAACTCACCCCCATCTTACTAATCATTAAATTTTATATTTTAATAACTAATGCAACAATTATATAAATGAAAATAAAAATATATTTATAAATATTAGTAATTTTATAAAATAAAAATTGAAATTGAGGAACAATAAGAATGTTTTGTTTGCGGAAAAATGCAAACATCTCATTTCACCGGGTGAGAAAAATCACGATATAGATGTTTATTTTGTGCTTGGTGCCAAACTAAATTTAATTAGCATTGGAGAGCTCATAAATGGACATAGAGTTAATTTTGAGAAATACGTGTGAGATACATAATTTTTTTTTTTAAAGTGAAAAATTAATTGATGATTTCATTTAAGGTTTTAATTAAAAAGGAATAACGTAGACACGGAAATTTGAATTCATCCGTTTGAATTAAATTCATAAAAGAATATGGTGAATTGATTACCTATGAGATAAGAACCTAATAAAGCCTGTTAAGGTTGCAATCTTTGGAAGAAACATAAGGCAGAATTTCTAGTTGGTAAATCGTGGAGGGCAAAAGATCCATCTGAACTTATTAATTTTGATTTACGTTAGTCAATGTAAATGACAGATGTTGATAATTTCAAATAGCTTATGATTTTCATTCATGAAAGTTATAGAGTTTGGGTTTATTTTAAGTAAAAACTATTAAGTATTTAACATTTTTCAGTATGCCAAAACATTCGTGGAGAAACAAAGTAGACGTTATATGAATATATTGATATAAGATGGACGAAGTATGTTTATATATATATATATATATGAAAAAATTTATTACTAAATAATCATTAAAAATCGGCGTTGCTGAAAAAAAAATTGAATAATAATTACGATGGGAAAAATTATGTGGAAAGAAAATTATGCTCTAAATAATAATTGGGGTAAAGTGGTTGTATTCATCAAATAATTATCAAATAAAATGTTAATTTTTTTTAAGAAGCTCGGAGTAAACGGAAATAAAGTGTGGCATATTTGATAGTTTTTGGATTTATCTGATATGCAATAATTTTAAAAGAAAAATAATATGATAAGGGAAAATATTATTCTTTCGTCTTACAGGGATCAATTTCAAGCAAACAGTATTTAGAATCAACTTACAAAGGAGGGTTAAAGTAGATAACTGAGTTCCGCTTGGCGGAAGAATAGAGGTGGGCTAAGAAATGGAAAAAGGGATTTTCAAAAAATTGAATTTGTTCAAACTTTTTTTGAACAAACAAGTATTTTTTTAAACACTGCATATACCATTTTAAGAAATTTGGAACAAGATATGTTTTCTTGAAACATGTTCTCAAATATGTTTTTGTTAAAAACGTAGAAAAATATTACATTGTTGTCATCCATCCTAACACTCTCAACATCAATTGATTTTTTAGGACATTTATTTGAAGCAGGTTTATGTGAAAGGTGATGTGAAGAAAGTATTTAGGTTAAATGAAACATGAAGTACTGAAACAATTAAAGGTAAGAATTCACAATGAATGGATGTCTTTATTTATATAATAAAATTGTCATAAAAAAACATAATATATTATTTTTATAATTGATGTATAAAAATTAGGCTAATTTTTCGAGGTTATAATTTTTTATCCGTAATTTTGTTTGAGTTCTTTCACGCATCAAAACAATCGTTTCAAAAAGTTTGTTACTTTTTTAAACCATTTTTTTTATTTATAGATATTTTAAAAAAATAATCAAAGGCCAAACGAAACCATCTGATAGTCCAAAATTGTAGTTTAATGATTTTAAAATTTTTTATAGATTGTATATTTTTATGATCAAATGTCAAATTCAATTAAAATTCATCATGTAAGATAATTATAGTATTTGGAATATTTTGGAAAATTTCTAGCTACCTAGGACATCAACAAACTTTTCAAAATGATCATTTTGACATATGAAAGAACTCAAACAAAAAATTATAACCTCTAAAAATTAACTTATTTTTTCTACATCAAAAATAAAAATTTTAAATAT
Source organism: Torreya grandis (assembly GCA_037957365.1). Classification (NCBI taxonomy): domain Eukaryota; kingdom Viridiplantae; phylum Streptophyta; class Pinopsida; order Cupressales; family Taxaceae; genus Torreya; species Torreya grandis. The sequence continues at coordinate 2,652,168 of JARHVA010001767.1, read as the reverse complement.
CTAAAATCACTGTAACTCTATTTTATTATTCATTCCTTTAATCGCTTTCTATTATATACTTTGTAAGATTTATAATAACACCTTTTTCCTGTTATAAATAATGCAATCTCCTATATTACAACATTCTATTGAAACCTCTTTGTAATATCTTTTTCTGGAATGTGACTGTTCCTTCTCTTCTTATTTCTGGCTTACTTTTATTGATATGAAAACTCTTCACCTTTTCCATCATCTATCTATTTTCTTAGCTTTCCTGATTTGATCTATACTTCTTTATTTATACCATGCCTATGAAAATCCCTTTCAATGTTTGAATGAGATCCTGTTCTACTTTGCGTTATAATATTATTTTTTTCATTTTAAATGTCTATGAGTTTAGGAATATATTTTGGCAACAACTAATGCATAATTACTTTATTCTTTACATGGTGATTACTTTAATCTTGAACAATAAATTTTCTTTTAGACTCTTTATTGAAAATTATAAATATTCTTCCTTTTTTTAGTGACGCAATATTGAAAGAACATTGTGGATGTTCCTCCATCAAGCATGTTATGTTGAAGGCATTATAAGTACGAAAACATAGATTTATTTTGACAACTCAAATTTGTTTAAAAAGATATTGTATTTTAAAATTTTGAGGTTTTTTTTTTTATAATTATTTTATAACAAAATTTTATTTAATTTATAGATTTTTTTTGGAGTTACAGTTTTTTATTTAAAAAACCCTAGTTAGAATTAGAGATAGGGTTAGGATTAGGTTTATTCATTATTTTATAAAAAATATTAATTTATTTATATTTTTTTTTTTAAGTCTTGAAAAACTAAATTTACTTTTTGTGAATGTTTTATAATTTTTTGATACGTTATGTTTGATTATTATTTTTATTTGTATTCCAAACAGTAAAAATGACATTTGTATAAAATAATTCAAATTGAAATTGTAAAACTTAAAATAATAATTTGATATTAAACTATTAGGATATTTATCAAAATAATTATAATATTTTTAATACAATCAAAAAACATCAAATAAACTTTAATAACATAATTCTTTAATTAAATGACTCTTTTTTTGTTGGAATTGTTGTAGGGAGCTTCCCTGCTGTTGTTGTCAATCCTAAGACTGATGTTTGGACCTCCCTTGCTATTACTATTGATAGGACTGCTTTCAAGATCTTCCCTACTATAGCAAGGACCTACCTTACTATTGTTATTGCTTGGTCATCTTCAGGGATTTTAGTTGTTATTGATGCTAAGTCTACAACTACTTCTATAGGTATGCAATGTGTTGCTAGGGTTGATGTTGTTGTGCCCACTTCACAAGCTCCACCCTCTTCAGAGGATTTGGGGTGTTTTTCACCTCCTTCATCTCCTTCCTCTGTGATTGGATATCTAAATGAGTATTGGACTGTTGTCCAAAGGAGGAAGCATGGTCTTCTTAAACATGTTTCTAACACCCACATTTGGGCGAAAGGTGTTAGACCTACTAAATTAGGTTAGGTCATGTTATTGTGTAGTTTGTAGCTTAGCTTTTTTGACTCTATTGTCTAACTTGCTATTAGTACACTATTTCTACCTTGTGATTAGCCTTTTTATTTTTAACTCTAGAAGTTGCTTTGTATTGGGTGTAGGACCCTATTTTATTACTAATCTATTCAAAAACATAACCCCCTAAACCCACACAATAAATAATAAATTTACATTAAAAAAATAGTGAACTAAAAAAAACGCTAAACCTTATATCTCAAAATATTTATTAAGAACTATCATTTTCTAACTTATGTTAAAACCTAAGTTACTTGGATACCTAGTATACAAATGAAGAAATCCATTAATGGAAACACATGCCCTAGGCTTGTTGCTACATAGGAACAACATCCAAATAATTCTCTAATTTTTTTATGTTTTTATCATATGCACATTGAACATCACCTGGGCTTAACATAATTCTTTTTTGTATTGCAAAAGTATTAAAAATAAATACTCTTATTATCTCAAATGATTATCTACACCTATTGATACCCATGATCTTTTAGAAGATCACTATGAAAATAAATTACCTATTTTTACAATATAGTAGCACCTTTGACATCTATAGCACAACAATAAAAAATAGAAGCTTTCAAATACATGAAATTCCCTCATTCAAACATTCTCAAAACATGGGATCCACTAAGTCGAATATTTTCAAAACTATAATGAAACTTAGATATTACGTTTATTTTCATTAAATAATGATTGTTTTTTTACTATTGAAATCCTTCTAATTATTATAAATTTATGTGTTAAATATGATTTTAAACATTTTAAATAATTTACTATATTCATGTTATCTACCATATCGTGAGTATTTTGCGTTCTTGTTTAAAATAAGATTCAACCCAAACAACAACAAAAACAACAACAATTTAATTTATTTAAAAACCAAAAAAACAAAAAAAAACTTGGAACCCGTGGTTATATGTAGATAGTAAAATGGTTATATACTTATGCTTAATGTTGATATAATGATTCTTCCTTCTTTTTCTTGTTGTGGTGGCAACGTTGGTATAATGAAATACTACTACAATTATAACATATTACTAAACATACCCATTATTTATCCCTAATACTGACCATTTTCATTTTTTGTAATAATACCCACTATTTATCCCTAATACTGACCATTTTTATTTTTTATATAAGATATCATTTTATCTTAAATTTTGAATGTTTTTTAAGTATCAAGATTAATTTTTTCATTCTTTTATTTATTATGTATGTACTTAAATCTGCTTATGTTAATCATTTTATTTATCTCATTATTTATCCTAATTAATTATGTAATCATAGTCATAATTAAATAATTAAATTTCATTCTTCTGTATTATTTTTCATCATACTCACCTTACCCCTTCCTACTTCTTCAATTAATTCACTAAATCACTCATTATCTACTAGCTAATCCCATTTGTTTAATATTTGAGAATTAAATATCCATGACCCACCTTCCTATCTACTCATAGACTTTTCTATAAACCTAACCCTTAATCCTCACCGAATCCTATTTTAATCATTAATTAGTCCTAACATGAAACTAAAAGCTTCTATTCTTTAAAAGCTTCCCTCATCCCATACATTTTCTAAAATCCTCTATTTCTAGAGAATTCTAAGGAATATTTTTTGAAAATTACCTCATTCTTTCTAGAGTCTTCTTCTTTAAAAACATCCAATAAATTTTTAATTCATTAATAAATCTCTCTCCCTTGTCTATTTAAACAAACCACTCTTCCATGGCTAAACTAACTACATGAACTAAAAACTAGCTATTGAATCCATAAGACTTCCATGCCAATATAATCAATCAATCCATAATATTATTGATCAAATCTTGAAGCAAAAATCATGTCAAATTTTGATTCTATCCATAACAATCCACAAGTAAAATCAAGAATTATTAAAAATTTGTTTGAAGATCCTGAAAAGAATATAAGAGGAGGAAGGCAATGGTAAGAATCTCTTTATTATTTCTGATTTAGTTCCATAATCTCTCTCTTTGGTGTTATTGTGTTTTGAATTAAATTTAATATATATCATATTTTTAATTTATAACTCAAAAATACAATCATGCACTATACAGGGTAGTTTATCTTTATCCGACCATAGTATTCAATTAAATTATATGTTTCTTTCAATTTTATGATTATATTGAAATTTAAAAATTAAAAATTAAAACAAATCTAGTTTTAGTTTAAATTTATATATAATTAAAAATAAAATTGCTCTAAGGTCTTATACATCTACATGGTGTAAAGGCATGTTGTGCTCCTATTCATGGATTTGATGAAGGAGTTGTTTAAAAAAATTTGCGTAAATTATTGTTTTGGGAAATAAGTGTTATTTGTTTATCTTGCCAAAAAAATTTGAGAAAAATAAAGTACACAAATTCCTATGACAAAACATTTCCAATCTTTTTATCTTCAGCATCCTATGTGAAAATTATAAAACAACCAACTAAATAAAATAAAAATCTAAAAACGTTTTTCAAATTTAAATATCTATATATTATAACCACAAAATAATTTAATTTAATTTTTATATTAATATTTACATAAAACTTAAATATTATTATTATTATTATATGATTTAAAGAATTTCAAAAGACTGAACGTTTAGATAATTTTGTATAGATTTGAAGATTAAAGGTTTTCTATTATTATTATTATTATTAATAATAATAATAATAATAATAATAATAATAATAATAATAAACCTTTAATCTTCAAATCTATACAAAATTATCTAAACGTTCAGTCTTTTGAAATTCCTTAAATCAATTAATTGAAATTATGGATCCTTCAACATTTATTTATTGGCAGAGACTAATTTTTCCAATTAAGTTGGGAAGGTGATTCTGACTTCACATCGGAAATGCAATTAATACCTACACAATAATTTTGGGTGTGTATTGATTTGCGCACAAAGACAACAACAGATCAATGCCAAACTCGTTAGTGTTTTTCAGCTCCGCTGTTGATTATACGTTTAGGTCTTCTCATTACCTAATAATTATTTTCATCATTATGCCTGTCCTTTCTGAATTCGCATCACATATTGAGATGATGCCACATTTTACCAATCTTCAACGATAAGACCGGTATACGCACTTCTCTGAAAATAAATAATTATCCAAAGATCTTCCTCCTTATTTCTCTTATTTACTAAATCTTCCTCCTTATTCTTGTTATTTACTAAACATGGCACAGGATAATGTTGGGAAGCAGAAGCGCGTCGAGAATATGTCCGGATACAGTGACATTGACTTTGAGTACTTGTACTACATTTGCTGCAACATTTGCAAGACCGTTCTAGCGGTATGACTCTATGAAATAGCCTATAAATAATGCAGTTCTCCATATTTACGTGTTCAGATCTGGGAGCATCGTGTGTTTAATTTCTATAACGTACAAGAAACATTACATTGTAATATCTTAAATGTTAGATCTGTCACAAATAGAATGGGTATTTGTATTTACATTTATGAGTAAACTCTGTGAGATTTATGGGAAGGAATATGTTACTGTAGTTCATAATTTATTAGGAGATTTTGTAGAATTCCAAGGATTGTAGCCTTACATTAACCTTTTATATATATGGAAATATCCCTAATTGTTAATAAATTGCTACTCCAAAGGCTTAGAAGCATTACAGTCTCTCATAAAATGATAAAAACAATTTCTATCCTTATGTTAAGATATATGTATCTACAAATTTAGGGTGTATGTCTTCAAATACTAGAAAGCGCATCCTTACGTTATTTTCTGCTTCAATTTGTTAGAGTGAAGAGTATTATATATTCTATTAGCTAGATATTTCATATTTTTCATAGTTTATATACGTATCTATGTAAATACGTTGTAGCTAAGCGGCAAACAATATTACAGGAAATCCAATTCTTCATGAAAAAAAAAAAGATTTCCCAATGCTAGTGGACTGATTGTCAATAAAATGAAATCAGGTGAGCGTTCCCTGTTAAAATATATCAGATGTGGTTACAGTAAAATGTTGGCACTGCAACGACCTTCAATATTTAGACATGAAATCCTTAAAGCTTAAGCCAACATTTCCTCTCACTTTGGGCGAGGCCTCTTCCTCCAATAACAACCACGTTTTAAACAAGGTATGAATAGTTTAATAGTGCTTATAGGCCGAGTATAATAATTCTAACCCTTTTTGCACCACCCTATGTTCTGCTTCACTTACATTTTATGGTGAGCAAAAACCAAGTTTTAATTATTTTAAATTTCAAACAAATTATCTCATAAATGCAATTACCTGTTTGTTTGAACATTGTTATCTCTAACGTCATTGGTTATAAATGTCTTTTCGAACAAGTCGGAACTTCATCCCCTCCATGGAAAATGTCAGCGACGAGGTTTTGTCTTCACTCAGTGAAAGAATAAAAGAATCAAACTACTAAAACTTACAGATGCAAGTGAATTACTAATAAAAATACATAAAGTAATGTTTTTTTGGGTACAGTAATCCTGTTTATTTATTTAAGTTATTTACAAAATGTTATGCAACTGCCACTAGGAGGACTAGATTGGAAGATTTAAGGCTATTTTCGGTTTATTGTTTACCATGCAGCTCTGGCGAAAAGTAACTGGTGTCTCAACCCATAACCGTTTTATCAAGTAATGTTTATCAGGCATTTACCCTTTTTATTAAATCAAATTACCATTCAATACTATTTTCTTATTTAACACTGAAACATAGCAAGACTTTTGGATTTGAAATAGAAAACTGTTGCTGGGGCATATTTTGCAGGGAGGAAATTCAGAGGATTAAAGCTTTTAATCTTGATATGAGTGACACGAAAGCTTTCAGCACAGCTGCCAAAAACGTGCGCATAAATATTAAGACAATAAAAATGCACGTTATTTCTTTTTTTTAAGTCATAAGATTTCTTTGAACTGATGTTCTTTCATTTTTGATCAGTGGGCTCTTTTTCCATAAATTCACTTCGACTAGCTCTGGTAATGTAGAAAAAATAGACCAACCTTCCAAAGGTCATAACTTTTGACCCATAACTCTATTTCAGCGCTTCCACATACCAAAATGACCGTATTGAAAAGTTTGATTGTACCCTAAGCCATTGTATCCACTTGAAGTTCATTTTGATATCTTTTGGCAGCCAAATGTGATCATCTGAGGGTCTAAAATTAATATTTATTGATTATTTCAGTAATTTTCTATTTTCAGAAATTGCATATTTTTAGAACCGGACGTCAACTTTAGTTGAATTTCGTCCCATAAGATAATTTTAGTATTCATGTTATTTCAAAAAAAATTAAGAGCCATGCGCACTTACATGTGAAACTTACTATAAATAGCGACTACTAAAAATAGACTTTTTTTGTTAGAATTTAAATTTTTCAAATTTTTGCGTGTCAACCCTAAGTTGATGTTTATTTAAGCAGGGTTTGGGTTTATAATTATTTCAAGTCATTTCAATACGAATAAATAAATCAATACAAGTTATTATACATAATCTATTTTTTTGTCTTCATAGTTTTCAGGTTCCTTATCCGGAAAACGAGAACCAAGCTTAAACACAAGGTAATGCTTATTTTAATATTATCAAATTATTTTTTAGTTGAGACTAATTTGTCTATGAATTGAGGATTAAAACATTGTATTTCAACTAACTGTTCATAAATTCACACACAAATATTTAAAAATATTAAATATACAAACAATTTAACTTGATTGCCTCAAAGTGATGGTAAGATCGCACACCTCTCAATGCTGAAAATAAATTAATCTTTCATTAGATATTATTTTAGCTATGTTAGGAAAATGTCCTCTCTCATGTAACTTAAGAATAATAGAATATAGTAATAGAGATAATTAAACAAACAAAATAACTAACAAATATGAGACAAAACATAGAAATTTCATTTTACAACCTTAGCAAAGATAAGAAAACATCCATTCTACAAGGTATCAAGCTGAATAAATTCCTAGATAAATATATTACATATAAATTCATTGTACAGATTACATGTGAACTCCATAAAGATAAATTTTCTTAATTGGCAAAGCATCATTAGGATTCTCCTCCTAATAATAGAAAGGAAATTTGCTATTAGGGCATTCCTTATATAGAATAGTTTCATGGAATTCATTTTTCTAACCCCCTAAGATAATAGTGGGTGGCATTGCTCCTCCACACCCCTTGTCAAAAAGTAGAGTAAAAATCATATCGTAAAAGAATCCAAAATTTAACTTTATTATCACATATCTAACAAGCTAGATAATAGAAAAATAATTAATCTAATCCATTTAAAATAAATTAATATTTTTTTAATTTTATAAAAATATGTTTATGGTAGGGGGGAAAGGGAGATTAAGTGCTCATTCTATCTAATCTACTCAATAGGCTAGGATACACTAGGTACATATTTTTTTCCAACATAACTTTCACCCCCTCAATTTGGTGGGTTTCTTGTACTGAGAGGTCTTAAAAATCTCCATAATAGATGTTTTATTGATTAAATTCAACAAATCCATAACACTAGGTTGTTTTAAAAATAATCAAGCTGCCAAAGGCAATAAATTTTGGTTGTTTGAAAATAATTATGAAGTCCGTTCTATGTTAAATCAATAAATAAGGATTGGGTTCACTCATATATATATATATATATATATATATATATATATATATATATATATATATATATATATATATATATATATAAATATATATATATATATAATTTCTTATTTTAATTGGATTTGACAATTTAATTGTTTTATAAAAATAATAATACACAAAAATTCTTTTCCGTAATTTTTTATTGGGTTATCTTGAGATCATATTAACTTCACCATTATATAATTTACTAATTAATGAAACCAAAAATTGTGAAGATAATAAAATTACCAATAGGCCAAGATTTGAAACATAACTAAGAATTGATTTGTATTGAATTACTTTAAATAATTACAAAGTCAAACCATGATTAAATAAGCCTAAACTCAAAATTAGAGTTTACATGCAAAATTTGAAAAAAAAATCCTTAAAAATACCTATTTTGTAGAGCTATAATTTATAATAAATTCATATGCAAGTGCATGCATCTTTAAAACTATCTCAAACTATATTAAACACTTTAAGTGAACTATGGGATAAAATTCAATAAAGTTAATGTCTGGTCCTTAAAATATATAATTCTTAAAATAAGAAAAAACCTAAAAAATTAATTAAATCATAATTTTGGACCCTTAGATGATTATTTATGGACTCTAAACAATATTTAAAATATTCTTAGGGAGATATAACTCCCTAGGGATAGAACAAAATTTTTGATATGGTCATTTTGGCATGTGGAAGAACACAATTGGAGTTATGAGTAAAAAATTATGCCCTCTAGAAGGTTGGCTTATTTTTTATACATCATTCTCCTCTGGTTGAAAATAACTTAACTCATGTGAATTGACCTAATTGTACTACTACCATTTTTTTTTCAATACTCGTCAGCTCCCATTTTGTAATCCAAGTGTTGTCTTCTTGTTTTAATCCATCCTACTTCACCAAATTCTTGTTATCATTCCATTTCCTTGTGCTTACTATCTTCATATCCAAAACATGCACTAGTTTTTTCTTCTACTTTAGACCCTACCCAATTTACTTATTTATCTTCATCATCTTCACTATCTTCTCCATGGAATTCATATAAATAAAAACTATTAAATACTAGATATATATATTAAAATTCTATGGTAAACTCACCTCATAAACATTGTCATTGATTTTTTTCACAATTCTGCATGGTCCAATTTTCTTGTACCTCAACTTGTTGTATGTGCCTTTTAGAAATCTTTCTTTCCTCAATTAAACCATTACCAAGCCTCCTCCTTCAAATGCCTTGAATCTTCTTCTAACATCTATTGTTACTTTATCTTTATTATTACTTTCCTGCAATTTTATTTTTACTCCTTTCAATTATTGCATATACTCTACAAACACTTCTGCATCAATACTAATTCGATCTATAATTGACAATTTTAACAAATATAAAATACCCATAGGATTTATGCCATATATAATTTTAAATGGAAAATTTATTATTAATTTATTCATTGAACTATTATATACAAACTTATCTTGTGATAAATCCAAGTCCCATTGCCTGAACTTCTCTCCCACTATGCATCTTAATAAATTTTCAAAGCTCCTATTTACAACTGTTATATGTCCATCTATTTGTAGATGATATGCACTATTAAATTGTAGCTTAGTACCCATCTTCTTCCATAATGTCCTCCAAAAATGATTCAAAATTTTTGTAGCCCTATCTGAAGTAATAGTTTTTGGAACACAATCTCATAATATCTTCAAAAAATAATTTTGTAACTCTAGTGGCATCATTAGTTTTATTACATGTAATGAAATAAATTATTTTATTTTAGAAAATACGTCTAAAAGAACAAAAATTGAATCATTACCTCTCTGTGTGTTTAACAATCCCAACATAAAGTCCGTACCCAAATCTATCCATGGTCCTCTTGAAACTAATAATGGCATTTATAGTCTAATATTTTATGCATGTATTTTATCCACCTGACATAGTCTTCACCTTGAAATATACCTTGTCACATCTCTCTTCATCTTTGGTAAAAAATACTTTTCTTCCACCAAAGTTACTGTCTTTGTCTTACTAAAATGTCCATCCAAATCACCACTATGTAATTCTTTTTTGATATTGTCTCATAGAGACTCAATAGAAATGCATAAATTTTTTCCTTGAAAGAGATAACCTTCTTGTATAAGATACTCATCATGAATATTATCCATCCCACATGTTAATGGATTCCTACATTATTTAATTATCTTGCCAAAATATAGATCAGTATCATATAATTCTCTGATAACTTCAAATCCAACTACTTCACTCACTATAGTGGTTAATAATGCTACCCTCATGTTCAATGCATTAGCTAATTGATTATACATTTTATATTTATGTTTCAATATAAAAATATACCCTTGCAAGAAAGAAACCAACTTTGGATGTCTATTATTCAATTTTTTGTGTATTGACATACTTTAAAACCTCATGATCTGTAAATAGTATAAACTCTTTACGAACCAGATAATGCCTCCAATGTCTTAATAGCTATACAATTTCATAAAGTTCAACATCATAAGTAGAATATTTTATTCTTACCTCATTCAATTTATCACTGAAATATGTTATTATCTTTCCTTCTTGACTCATCACAACACCAAATCCCATAAATGAAGCATCATAACCAACCTCAAACACTTTGTTAAAATTGGACCTTTTATAATCTTCTTCTTCAAACCTTCAAAACATTATGTGGCTGCTATAGTCCATGCATGGTATTTCACTCTTATGTAATCTATTATTGGTGCTATAATACTACTAATTTTTTTAATAAATTTTATATAAAAAGTTTCTCAACCATGGAGAATTCTTACCTTTGTCATGATTTTTGGAATAGACCACTCAATAATTGCCTTTATCTTTTTTCCATCAATTTTCGCATCATCTAATAAAACTACAAATCTTAAAACTACCAAGTTATTTTGCATAAACCTGCACTTCTTCAAATTTGCATACAACCTCTCTTTTCTTAACAAATACATTATGATTCTCAAATTGTGTAAGTGTTATTTTTTAGTGTTACTGAATATCAAAATATCAACAAAATAAGTAAAAATAAACTTATTAATATATTCTCATAGCACTATATTCATCACCTTCATAAATGTGCTAGGTGAATTAGATAATCCAAATGGCATCACCATCCTAGACATCCCCAATCTTGAATGTAGTTTTCCACTCATGTCCTTCATGAATTCAAAATTGATAATAACCACTCTTTAGATCAATCTTCATAAAATAATTTACTTCTATAAGCACATCTATCATATCATATAAATGAGGTATAGAAAACCTATACTTTATTATAATTCTATTAAATACTCTACTATCCACACACATTCTCCACCCTCCATCTATCTTTGGAGTTAGCAACAATGGTGTTGTACATGGACCGATACTCTCTCTTATCACTTTTTTTTATCAATTCAGTAACTTATTTATTCAATTATGTATGTTCTAATGGACTCATCCTATAAGATGCTTGATTGGGTAGATTTGATCCTAGAATCAAATTAATTTGATGCTGAATATATCTCTTAGATGGTAAACTATTTGGTATTTCATCAGGCATAACATATAAATATTTATTTAACACTCTTGCTAATTTTATTGGTAGTATCACTATTTATGTGTCTTCATTCTTTTCTACTAATACATAAAAGCAACCTATCAGCTTCATAACTTGGATAAACTCTTTAGTAGAGAGCATGTTTTCTATCTGCTCTTCCTCTTTAAGAGGTAACAAAACTACCTTTGTATCATCTTTCCAAAAGGTGTATGTGTTTTTTACTCCATCATGAACTACTTTTGTATTAAATTACCATGATATCCCCAATAACACATGGCATGAATCTATTGTAATAACATCACACCATATTTCATCATTATATATTTTTTCTATATAAAACTTGATTAATCACCTGTTATCTACTGTAACTTCATTCATTTTCTTCATCTATGAAATTTGATAAGGATTACAATGCTTTTCACATTGTAAATTTAGTTTTTCTATCTTTTTTTTAGAAACCATATTTTTACAACTACCGCCATCTATAATTACTTTGTGTACATTTCCACCCAAAGTACATTTTATTCAAAAAATATTTGATCATAGCCATGCATCTCCACCTTATTTATTATGTACTTTTTCTTTTCTTGGAGAGATCATGGTTCTTCTCATGATGACATTTTCTCCAAGATTTACTAGTTCAACTTTACTATTCTTCTCTTCTATTTCCATCTCAACTATATTTACTCTTGGGTGATCTTCTTACCTTCTTTCTTGATCTTGATAGTTTGCAAACTCAAATTCTCTACTCCCTTCTTCTAGACATCTATAATATATAAAAAATATATTCTAATTTGGAAACCATGCTCTCACACCACCATAACCTTATCCTCTCTAAAGTCCTTGTCCTCTTTGTTGGTATTGAAACCCTTACCTATTATCATCTTTCATTTTTGTATCACATGATGATTCATCTCTATTGGTATTAGACCTACCTCTGGTAGTATTAAACCCACCTCGTCCCCTATTTTTAGGGGATCAACCTTTTTTTGGACCAATAAATGTTCTTCTAAAATTTTATCTATTTTGTTTTTCTTCTGCCTTTAAAGCTAATTGATAAGTCTCCTCCATGCACAATTTTCTATGCATATTTAATTCATATTGAATATAAAATTTCAATCTATTGACATACCTTGCAACCATCTACTCTTGCATTTCACCATGCTCCACTCATATGGAAAGCTTATAAAATTCATTTGTATGCTCTTGTATACTATGATCTTTTGACCTTATATTTTAAAATCTTTTGTATAAGGTTTCTGCATAATTCACAAGAAGAAACTTCTCCCTTAGCTTCTTCTTCATCTTTTTCCATGTATTAATCTTCTCTTCCATAGAATCCATGAATAAGAGCACCTTAACATGCCTTCCCACCATGTACATGTATAGACCATTGAAAATATTTAGATTATATTAAAATATAAACTAAAATTGAATATTTTTTAAAATTTTGGATATAATTATAAAATTAAAATGAACATATAATTATTTTTAATACTATTGTCTAATAAAGATATACTACCATGAAAAATAAATAAATGAATACATAAAGTAATCTCTACATTGATAGGACAACAAAAATTTATGACAACATGATGCCTCATATCCCAAAAGAAAAGTGATTGATAGTAGGGATTGTTAGGAAAATAGACACTTGGGTATAACAAAAAATTAGTAATTTCAATAAAAAAACAAATTTATAATACCAAAAATAATTCTAATACATAAAATACAAAATATGCATAAAATAAAACACCATGTATGTGATAAAATCTTAGTAGAGTTATGGAAACATCTATGATGTAAGATATCAATGTTTATTAATTCAAGATGAATAAATTAAATGTGAATTCATTATGATTTACTTTTTCTCTCCATAAATATAAATACACCTAATTGGAAAAGTATCGTTATGATTCTTCCTCTTAAAAATAGAGTGTAAAAACACCATTAGAATTTTTTTCTTGAAAATAGAATTTGGTATAATGTGTCTGTCACTACTCCCTAAACCCCTCAGGTGATATTAGTGGGGTGTGTTTCCCCCACACTCCCTATTAAAAATTGAGCTATAAATGATGTTACAAATGGATCAAACATTTAATTTTGTTTTCACATATCTAATATAGATAATATAGTGGGTATAGGTATCATTAGTAATTTTTTATTACACATGCCTTTCTATAAAAGGGAAGAAAAGAAAGGAAAAGCAAAAAAAACAAAAATTGATATCAACATCTGGCATCAATTTAAAGGGAACTTTAATATAGAAATTTATATTATAAAATGTTATTATGATGTTGTTTCCATGGAATGTGAAGAGAATTAAAGGGTATTAGTGATCAACTTAGAGGAATGAATGATGGAACCTCTCATTTGTCTTCCATGTTGTATTTGGTTCACTAAGGATTATGGTTGATTCATATTATTATTTTTTAAACAATTATATGTTTAAATCCATTTAGGATCTTATGTAGATAATGCACATTTCTCCTCCTTGGTTAAGTATTAGGTCAGTATATGATTACAATAAGATTCATCATATGTGCATTCTTCATATAACCACACCTTGTAAATAGGTTTTTTTTGTGTTAGATCTATTAGATTTATATTTTAAACAAGGATAATAAATTCTTAAGATATCATAGATAGCATACATGTATGTAATAAATTATTTAAAAATTTTAAATACCTATACAGTGTCAAATTTAAAAGTAGTACTTAATCAGGGTTTTCAAAATGAAATAAAGAAATAATTATTTAATAAAAATAAATATAATATCTATAATTCACTTTTGCTTTGATAATTCTAGAAATAAAGGGAATTATTACATGTTCAAAACTAGTAAAATAATTTGATGTTTATCTCCAAAAATATCATGGGTATCAGTGGGTGTAACCATTTGGGTAAATAAACATCTT
>JARHVA010001767.1:2627500-2635000 GCA_037957365.1 Torreya grandis | reverse complement strand
AACTATTTATTATTTACATTAATAATTTCTAATCATCAATAGTTGGGTGTGCATCTCTAATATTTATGATCAGCTGTTGAAACCTCTTCTTCTCCTCACTTTTTCCTTCTTGTCTAAATACCTAATCTAGAGTAACAACTATTTTGAATTCTTTCCATAATAAATTTTCCTATTTATTACTATTGTATAGTTTTTTATCACTCACAAGAAGAAGCTAGCCTAAATATCCTACTAAAATGATTTATCTACCTCCCAAACTCATGTTTGCATTTTTAGGAAATGCTCAATAGAGTCATGCATCTATGTTCTATAAAAAATTTCTCCAATAAAAATTATTTCATAAATTAATATGTATCTCATATTCCCCAATGCTTATTAAAAACTTGTGAGTCTTATTCCTTCTAATTTAGTAAATTCTATGATTTAGATTCATAGTGTTGAGTGGATTATCAAAGAACCAATATTAAATGCCACAGCTCTAGTTGTGAAAGTAGTAAAAGTGGAAAATACTACATAGTTAATGTTTCATTTTAAAAATCTTCACTAATGACACCTATTATATGTGATTTTTGTGTTCCTATTATTCATTGAATTATCATGCATATTGGTGAGACATTATGAGTTTGAATAAAATGTCTCATGATGATATCACGCAATTTTTTTTGTCACCTAAGGTTCCATATGAAATAATATTTGTTATATCATATTATATGAGTAACCAATTATATTTCATTATGCTTATGAATTTTATAGATGAAAATGTGTATTCTTATCCATCATATTTATGATCCCATGGTGTTTTTTTATCAATATATCTTTTTCCCAACATATCAAATTATGATACTTCCATAATTTTCCCATAATGTAGCTTTCATATGATTTCCCACTAATTTTCCATTATATTTTTATTAATTTCTTTAACATCATCACCTTTAGCATCACTTTGACTTCCATTATCATCTACCATTGTCCTCTGCTCTACATGCCATAGATTGTAATTAATTGACTCGCATTTTGATGTTATTATATCATCATTAGGTTTGATATATCTTTCTATATCATGAAATGGCTTACAAATTAATAACTATGACCAACATAAATAACCCATTTTTATAATTCCAATATTGGTACATTATTAAACCTTAGAAATAATCTAAAAATAAATGATACACTCTTAGCCTCCCATTAATTATCTCACCTTCACTTGGGATTATAGGACCATGATCTAGATACCTCTATAAGTGAAAAAAATTCCATTTCATATGGTTTGTTTATGTATCCATCAATGAAAATTTTTAAGTTTTTATCATTTTATGAATCTATGTTATGTGTCACTATTTTTCAATGTGACAAGTGCTCTACTACTTTCTACCAATAAAAGATCAAACAACCTATCACATGTATCATATGCTCCAATGTATATTTCAATAAAGGTTTCTTATAAGAGTCTTTTATATGCTCTAGATGCTAATTTGTCAAGGTTTTTAATGTTTTCAAGTCATATTAACATTTGATGATATGTTTAAGAAATATTCTCAACTTTTACTACATATTTCGCAATGTAATTGATTACCATATGTTTTGAAAGAATATGTTGCCAATCTAAATTTGTTATCCACAATTGTATTATGTTTTGATTGTGTTTATTTACATGATGATCATTTATTTCATGTTCATATTTTTTATCTCTTATTTTTAGGCCTTGAAACAACTTTTATCCATTTAGATTCAATGATCATGACACATTGTAACTATAAAAATAATTTTATATAAGAATATTATGCTTTATTTGTATATGTAAATGAATAAAAATATGAATATATTACCTATAAACCATATTTCCTTTTTTCTTATGTAGGAAGACACCATCTCTACACATTTTATGATGCTCTACAAAATTGAGCAGCTTTTCATAGTCATATTCGAGACCCACATGTCCTAGTTGATGTGTATATCGAAGACACGGATGTTGTGTAAAATTTTATAATACAAATATTGCATCATGTATTAAATATTATCTCTAAGTATGGAATAACATAGTTATTATGTAAAAATTAGATATGAAAAATATATATAGCATATTATACGTTCTATTATTGTGGATCTCCACATCGATTCCATGCATTGACAATATAATCAAAGTGGTTTTGAGCATTTTTTAAATCATTATTATTTGTCCAATCAAGGTTCTCCATGTTAAATGTTCCCTCTATCCATATGAACCCATACACATGTGGTGAACCTCTATGTTTCCACTCATATTTGAACCAATGATCTTTCACTTTCATTCCTTTTTGTAGTATCTCCTTTTGAAAAGTTATATGTTGTAAGTACATGTAGTATGCCATTATATGAGGATAGTTAATAATATTATTTTGATGCCATTTTTGTGATTCTTAGGAATTGGTTGGTGGTGTACCTATCATTAATGCATAAATATTGGGCTAATATATATTAACTACATTCAACATGAATAAATTTATATGTGTTCAAATTTGATGAAACATGTCACTCGATTTTGTAAGATTTTATACTCCATAAAACCTTGTACCTCTAAATGTGGTTCCAAAAAGCATAAAATGATCAATGAGATAGTGGGTCATGTTGTCCATATTCTCATGTAATTCATTTAGAATTTCTTTTAGACTCTTTTTCATAAACATTGTAGATGATTTTCTTGCATGATGTCTCATAATCATGTAAATTTCGGGTGTCATCCAAAATGATGATCCATGTATCTATACAAATGTTTAACCAATTAATGTAGATTTACTCATTTCATTCTTAGTTGTAACCAATTACATCTTCCATCTACAAATAACATGGGAAAGGCCATATCAATTAACACTTTTATGGGATACTCATTTATATACGATGAACCAATTCCTAGCCAATCCCTCAGATCTTCAATTATTGCATTAGAATTATTCACCCATACATGCATTAATTACATCTCTCATGGCATTTGGTGGTTTGGAGGCCATTTAATTCATGTGATTGATGATATTTCCATCATCCATTTCCATAATTCAACCCTAGAATATAGATTCATTCACATTTGAATCAAACTCCATATATAGAAAATTTAATTGGTCAAAGATATTTTTCTCAAATTGGGTGAAAGTTTTATAAGTGTATTTTCTTGAATTTAAACATCTATATATAATTTATCATGTTCTATTTTATATTTTATTACATTAAAGACTCTCTCTCTCTATTAATTTTAAAGTTGTAACTCATTCTTCATTGATCTTGTCTTTGAACAACAATGGTTGGCAAATCCTTTATTTCATGTGGTAAGACCTTAGCGATTTCTTTCACTTCTTATGTAAAACTAATTTTATGTCCTTTATATTTATGTTATGAACAACTCTTCTACTTGGGTTAAGCATTAAATTTATGGAGGATGTGGACTATGATCCATATTATTTGACACTAAAAATTGATGATCATTTTTCTCCTATCGGCATTTGTCACAAATTGGACCTTTAGGTATTCAAGAGATTAAAATTCTAAGGTGACTCTATTGACAAATATAACACATACTTATTGAAGCCCATTTTTCTATATGATGGCAAAAACTCATTTGTAACGTCTTAAAATCTAATTCAATATTTCCACTATTATCATATGTTTTTTGTACATAATTTTCAACATCATCATCCATTGAATTTATTTATCTATTATCTGATGTTTCTAACACACATTCTATGCTCAATGAATTCACTTCTTCAAAGTTATCATCAATATTAGAATTTATTTGATGATGTCCTTGAATTGCTTCAAAATTACATTCTTGTAGATGATTTGTTTCTTCCTCTCTGAATTGAATTAAATGCATTCTTCTTCTTAATCTCTACTAACCATCTTATGATGTTCATGTGAGATATGCTATCATTTCTTGGGAATGTTATCTCATTTCTAGTTCCAGTTCTTGAACTGGCATTTCTACCCTAATTTTAGGGTGTCTTTTTATTTCAATCTCATTATGTTTTCATCTTTGTTCTTATGTCCTTTATTGATGTTGTTGTTTTTGATATTGTTGATCATATTCTCATTGATATTCTCTTTTCTTATTTTAAAATTCAAAATTCAATCATGGATGTGCCATACCTATAAAATATATAAATAAAATATTCAATTTTTTATTTCATAAAAATAAACTTCAAACACACACACACACACACACACACACACACACACACACACACACACACACACACACACACACACACACACACACACACACACACACATGTATGTATGTATGTATGTATGTATGTATGTATGTATGTATGTGTGCATGCATAGGTTATAAAATAATATATAATATACTTAAAATTATCTATAATATATTTTTTTATTTTAGACATAGAATAATTAATCTTTTATTTAAGAAACATAAACTACAATTAATTTTTTTTTTTGTAAATACCAAAAATTCATAATAATATAATATTATAAAAAGTAATAAAACTCTCTCTCTCTCTGTCACACACACACACACACACACACACACACACACACACACACACACACACACACACACACACACACACACACACACACACACACAGAGAGAGAGAGAGAGATATATATATATTAATTATAGAATATTAACATATAATTAATATATAATATACTTAAAATTATCTATAATAATATTTTATATTTTAGACATAAAATATTCAATATTTTTTTTCATAAATATTAAATTTTATTATAAATACCAAAAATTCATAATAATATACTATGATTAAAAGTAAAGAAAAACATATATATATATATATATATATATATATATATATATATATATATATAAGTTTCTTTCTATTAGTTTAAATTTTAATATTTTATATAACATATATGTTATAATCATGTATAGTTCAAAGAATAGTTATTATATAATATATTAATCAGGATATGGCACATGATTATAACATATATGTTATATAATTCAATCATGAGTATATATCCTGATTAATATATTATATAATAACTATTCTTTTAACTATACATGATTATAACATATATGTTACATAAAATATTAAAATTTAAACTAATATAAAGAAACTTATAAAATGGTATTAAGTTCTGGTAAAATAAAAATATGAAGGTCCACCTATGCTCATATCTTTACACATGAAGATTCAAATATTAGAATTCCTGGAACACATTTTAGCTACCTATGTTTAAAGGTCAATCTACATGAGTGCCTATTTTATGACCAAGATATTATAATTAGGTTATAGATAGAAATGATCAGTTATGAAGTTAAGTTTTCATTTATAAAATGGAATTTACAAAATGTTTTAACAAAATCTAGCAGCACATAGGATGATAGTGAGTAAAAATGATTAATGAAATGATTCAAAAAAATGCAACAATGTGTAGGATGATGCTGAGTGAGAAGGATTTATTTTTGAAAATAGACCTTTTTTGATTAATTATTTTGGCACAAAATATTCTTCCTCCAAACTCTCTAGTGATGCAAACACAATGCCCTGAATGGAGTAATAAGACTGTAGAATTCCAAGCACATAAATCAAGAAGTAAAAACAATAGCCATAGTGGGAGTGACAAGACTTTGGATGTCCAAATGCTAAAGTGTCCATTCTTTATAGTTCTTGTTCTTCGATTTTATCTATGAAACTGTAATAAATTTCCTTGCAATGTATTATTATTATTATTATTATTATTATTATTATTATTATTATTATTATTATTATTATTATTATTATTATGATGCATGCATGCATGCATGAATGTATATATGTATGTATCTTTTTTTCAAATGATGCATCCATTTCTTTCATATTTTAAAAGTAACATGTCAATTGGTTATATATTTTTATAAATTTATTCAATATGTTGGTTCAAAAAAAAAAAAAAATTATCCACTCACACCATTACACTTTTGAATGCCACTTGAGGTTATGCCTCTTTGCTTATAACATGGTATTAAGTTATGGTAAAATAAAAATATGAAGGTCCACCTATGCTCATATCTTTACCCATGAAGATCCAAATATTAGAATTCATGGATCACATTTTAGCTACCTATGTTTAAAGGTCAATCTACATGAGTGCCTATTTTATGACAATGATATTAGAATTAGGTTATAGATAGTAATGATTGGTTACAAATTTAATTTTTCATTTATAAAATGGAATTTAAAAAATTATTTTCACAAAATCTAGCAGCACATAGGATTATAGCGAGTAAAAACAATTAATGGAATGATTCAAAAAAATGTAACAATGTGTAGGATGATGCAAAGTGAGAACGATTTATTTTTTAAAACATACCTTTTTTGATTAATTAGTTTGTGACAAAATATTCTTCCTCCAAACTCTCCAATGATGCAAACACAATGCTCTGAATGGAGTAATAAGACTGTGGAATTCCAAGCACATAAATCAAGAAGTAAAAACAATAGCCATAGTGGGAGTGACAAGACTTTGGAAGTCCAAATGCTAAAGTGTCTTTTCTTTATAGTTCTTGTTCTTTGATTTTTTCTATGAAACTGTAATAAATTTCCTTGTAATGTATTATTATTATTATTATTATTATTATTATTATTATTATTATTATTATTATTATTATTATTATGCATGCATGCATGCATGCATGTATATATGTATGTATTTTTTTTTAAATGATGCATTCATTTATTTAGTATTTTCAAAGTAACATGTCAATTGGTTATATATTTTTATAAATTTATTTAATATGTTGGTTCAAACAGAAATAAAATTTGTCCACTCTCACCATTACACTTTTGAATGCCACTTGAGGTTATGTCTCTTCGGTTATAAAATGGTATTAAGTTATGGTAAAATAAAAATATGAAGGTCCACCTATGGTCATATCCTTACACATGAAGATCCAAATATCAGAATTCGTGGATCACATTTTAACAACCTATGTTTAAAGGTCAATCTACATGAGTGCCTATTTTATGACAATGATATTATAATTAGGCTATAGATAGTAATGATTGGTTACAAATTTAATTTTTCTTTTATAAAATGGAATTTACAAAATGTTTTAACAAAATCTAGTAGCACATAGGATGATGGTGAGTAAAAAGGATTAATGGAATAATTAAGAAAAATGCAACAATCTGTAGGATGATCCTGAGTGAGAAGGATTTATTTTTGAAAACATACCTTTTTTGATTAATTAGTTTGGGACAAAATATTCTTCCTCCAAACTCTCCAGTGATGCAAACACAATGCCCTGAATGGAGTAATAAGACTGTGGAATTCCAAGCACATTAATCAAGAAGTAAAAACAATAGCCATAGTCGGAGTGACAAGACTTTGGAAGTCCAAATTCTAAAGTGTCTATTCTTTATAGTTCTTGTTCTTTTATTTTATCTATGAAACTATAATAAATTTCCTTGCAATGTATTATTATTATTATTATTATTATTATTATTATTATTATTATTATTATTATTATTATTATTATTATTATTATTATTATTATTATTA
>JARHVA010001767.1:2615000-2622500 GCA_037957365.1 Torreya grandis | reverse complement strand
GGTCCACCTATGCTCATATCCTTACACATTAAGATCCAAATATTAGAATTCGTGGATCACATTTTAGCTACCTATGTTTAAAGGTCAATCTACACGAGTGCCTATTTCATGACAATGCTATTAGAATTAGGTTATAGATAGTAATGATTGGTTACGAATTTAATTTTTCATTTATAAAATGGAATTTACAAAATATTTTAACAAAATCTTGCAGCACATAGGATGTTGGTGAGTAAAAATGATTAACGGAATGATTCAGAAAAATGCAACAATGTGTAGGATGATGTTGAGTGAGAAGGATTTACTTTTTAAAACATACCTTTTTTGAATAATTAGTTTGGCAAAAAATATTCTTCCTCCAAACTCTCTAGTGATGCAAACACAATGCCTTGAATGGAGTAATAAGACTGTGGAATTCCAAGCACATAAATCAAGAATTAAAAACAATAGCCATAGTGGGAGTGACAAGACTTTGGATGTCTAAATGCTAAAGTGTCCATTCTTTATAGTTCTTGTTCTTTGATTTTATCTATGAAACTGTAATAAATTTCCTTGCAATGGATTATTATTATTATTATTATTATTATTATTATTATTATTATTATTATTATTATTATTATTATTATTATTATTATTATTATTATTATTATTATTATTATTATTATTGTTATTCTTATTATTATTATTGTTGTTGTTGTTGTTGTTGTTATTATTATTATTATTATTATTATTATTATTATTATTATTATTATTATTATTATTATTATTATTATTATTATTATTATTATTATTATTATTATTATGCATGCATGTATATATGTATGTATTTTTTTTTTTCAAATGATGCATCCATTTCTTTCATATTTTCAAATTATCATGTCAATTGGTTATATATTTTTATAGATTTATTTAATATGTTGGTTCAAACAAAAATAAAATTTATACACTCAAACCATTACACTTTTGAATGCCACTTGAGGTTATGCCTCTTCACTTAATAACAAATGTAATCACATTAACCATATCCCTAACTCTAACCAATTCTTTTTTAAACACACCTTGTCACTAAAAAAATCGATAATCCATTTGATATTTTCATTAATACAAAAAATCATAAATTTCTAAAATATAAAAAATTTAAACACTTTTGAGATTTCCATCACAAGTTGTAATTTTATCATGTTGGTAATGGCTTTTACCTAACGTGTTTGATACAAGAGCATCCATGCTGTTATTGGAAAATAAGTTACTAAAAAAAGTAGATAGTTTAAAATTTTAAATAAAATGTCTCAGGGATAATTTATAGTTCAATAATTTGTAGTAGTCACATGATCAAAATATCACATGTATTTTATTCCAATCCTAAGTTGTAATTCCCAAGTCTAATGTTGACTTTATATTATTTTAGAGGTGCCATATTATGTTTAGAGTTTCAAGTCTACGAGGTCACCTAGATTCTCTACGTTACTTACATATATGTTTGATTAGTGACCACACATTAAATATTTGGATATAATTTATTAAATAGTTTAGAAATATCACTAAAAAAGACAATATTATACATCAAATTACATATTTTAATTGATTAAGGAAATATTTGGATTTGCTCACTAGATCATAGAGGTTGACTAGGTCTTTGAAAAGGGCAAGCGACACAATCAAAAGTGACCAAAAAAAAACATATGACTCATGATGATAAGTAGTTTGGAAAGACAAAATGTCTAGTGTCTAAAATCAATCATAGAGGTCATGGTCTTTGTCTTCCGCAATGGTATCTTTGTGCCATCTATTTATCAAATTTGAAGGGATGGTCTTGATTTGAAATTGAAGGGTTCTTATTCATCCTACACTTTGGTGATGAAAACTTGTAGGAAATAGTTGCACTTCAATAATAAATAGTAAATTAAGTACACACATCACTAAATGTATGGAATCTAGAGCTACATGTGTGACCTAAACTTATTTTTTATATCTAATCGATATCCATTTTTGTATGAAATATAGACATTTTTGTCAATGAGACCATAATATGTTGGTAATAAATTAAAAAAACAATATTTATAAAGATTTAAAACATGTATTTAAGGGAGATACTCCGATATTTAGTAATAGGATTTCCTCTCTTATATATTACACACCAAGAATATTTTAGGTTTTCAACATATTTGTAGTTTTTTACATGTGTGTTGTTTGCATTTTTTCAGTGTGGTTTTCCCTAAATGCTTTAAGCATTGTGTGTGTTTCCTTCTTTTTTTGTGTTTTGTGTGATTTTTAAGTCTTTGGAAGTATACCAATTTTAAATTTAGTAGAGGATTGACTCCATATAAAAATGAAAGGTTAAATATACTAGTCTATTAACATTCCAAGCATGTTACCCCTATGAATCGATAAGAATGTTGACCATATTTTGACTTCATGGAAAAATTAGTTTCCCCTTATAGTTTTAAACTTTATAGATGTGTATATTTTTTTTCATGGTCTTGTCATGTTCTCAAGTGGATTTAAATAGTCCTATATGGTCAAATATGTCCTTATCTATCATTATCTAAGTTATGGTCTTAGGATAACTTGTCTAGTCCTATGGTTAATTACAAGGGATTAAAATGGTCAAGCATGGTCAAAGGTATAATATAGTCTATGGTCATTATAAAATTTTATTTGAGGTGTCTTTAATGTCATATTATTATGTTGTAACATTTATTTTCCTTTTCTATGCAAAAAAACACATTTTCACCACTTTCTGGCCCATTTTGAAGAAGTTGGATGTACCAATTGAAGGAGACAATGTATAAATAAGATTTTAAACATATTTTTCATTATTAAAATGTCACACGAGGCTTAGGAATAGTTAGGGTCTGACATCACCTATAGTTCAACACCTAATCTTGTCAAAAGAATATTTTAAAAGCACTTGTACATCCTTGAAAGATTAAGTTTTAGTTGGAACTATTTTATAAGTGTCCTTTGGTATCACTAAAATAATTTTATATCTCTGGACCAAGTTTTATGTCTAATGGATACTCATATAATTTTTATCCTCTATTTCTAGCTTCACAAGATTAAGAAGTCAAATTTGAATGTAATGGTATAGTCGAGAGAGAGAGAGAGAGAGAGAGAGAGAGAGAGAGAGAGAGAGAGAGAGAGAGAGAGAGAGAGAGAGAGAGAGAGAGAGAGAAGCTAAAACATTGGCCATTGTTAGGGGTGAAAGTAATATTAAAATAAAGTGAATTATTTTTCATATTGATGGCTTATTATTTATTTTAGCTTTGGCCATTGTGAGGGGTCAAAGTAATATTAAAATAAGGTGAATTATTTTTCATATTGATGGCCTATTATTTAAGAAGTATAGCTAAGAGTTATAATAGGTCACTATAGCCTATTAATCCAAGAGGGGTCTATCCTTGGGCAAGTTTTTTCAATTTATAAATATATGGAGAGGAATGACTTTTAGGTTGGTTCATAGAGTTTGGTTTCATAAACCAACTCATCTCTATGAGGTGCTTTCATTTGAAATAATAATTTATTGGTGTACAAGGTCTTTCAAGCAATCCTATTGTAAGTTCCTATTTCCTTTTCATGGTGGTCACTATCATAGTTTTATACTGATTTTTAACTCATGGGAGCTCACTCCTTTTCATATAATATATTTTAATTTTTTCTCATATGTTGTTTGGTCCATACTCTTCAATTGTACTTTCTTTTGGGAACATAGTTTAGGTTTGAATAGCCTACTGGAGGTTTTACTATTATTTTTTTATTAAATACTAGTAATACATCATGGTATATTTTTTTTGAATAATATTTCACCATTTTAACTATAAATATATCAATATAATATCCCATATGCACACTCTCCAATAAGATTCATAGTTTTTAAGGAGAGGCCTAATACATATAGGAGATGGGAGATGTTTGGGAGTCATGGAGAGGCCTAATATAGATAGGAGATGTTTTAGATTCATGGAGAGGAATAATACATATATTAATTATTAAATGGTCTATAAACACCTCACTACCATCACCAAGGTTTTTCCAAATAACTAGATACTCCAATTCACTACTCACAAGGCTTATGCATAAGATGACTATATACAACCCATAAAAGAGTAGAAGATGAGTTGAGGGTGACTTTATGCATTGTTATAATATTTTTTAGACTTTAAAGAGAAACAAGGAATATATATAGTGGTTTGAAAAGTTTTAAAATTTCAATAAATCAAAGAGTGCCTTTTCTTAGCCCTAAAACAAGTAATTGGATACTTAACCCCATGATATATTAAATAGGACAAAAACCATTAAATAATGCCTAGGTGATTGCATAGTACAATAAAGGACAATGGATTGAGTTGACAGTCTTAAGACACCTACAAGTCCATACAGACCTGCAAGGTAAGTTCAATGTGACATAAGACATTTTAAAATAATATATTAGTCCCTAAAATAGTTTAAGTAGGTCTAGTAGTTTGAATGTGTTGAAATAGGTTTAATAACTTGATAAAGTGGATCCTTGTAGCCTACATAGCCAAGTAGATACCTACAAACCTCAAGCTTGTAGGTCCTTATTTGAAACCAAATTCAACATAATTTTAACACAAAGTAAGACAAAAATAAAGTTTTAAAATTGGAGAGCCTAACCTTAGTATATAAAAAGAGTGTTATAACCATTGAAAAACAAAAAATTGACTTGTATATTCAAGGGGTTATTAAAAGTCAAATAGACTGACTTGATAGTCTAAGAGGCCACTTACAAGTACTTTGTACAAAATAAGTGACAAGTTGGATCGAAAACACTTTAGAGATGAAAATAAATCATATATAAATTGGATTTAGTTTCTTGTGGTTTGGGTATCATCAAACATATGTAAAATGAGAGAACTTGAAACTCTTACACATAGTTAATGACCCTAAAGAGATACCCATAGGCTATAAAAGAACTCAGTCTAGGCTAGTTTTAAGCCTCAAAAGAATGATAGAGGTGTTTGAGACAATTATAAGCCTAATCAATATTTAAAAAGGGTTAAAAATTATTTAAAAGGTCCTTGAAGTTAAATTTAGGTCTCAAATCCCAATAACATAGTCAAATAACCTAGAAGTCACGTGCAAGTGACTACTGAACATAGGCTAGTTTTAAACCTCAAGCAAAGCATAGAGATGTTTGGGTTAAACTAAGGTATATGTCTGTAAAACTAGGGGGTCACACATTTACTCTTAATTCAAATGAAAACATTTCCAAAGGTGAAAAAATGAAAATTGATTAAACTAGGTTCAAAACCCTGCACATAATCAGATCTCAGCCAGTCTTGAAGAATGTTTGGTGTTTTGAAGCCTATATAAGCATAGTTACAATTTTAAATTTGGTAAATATGTTGGTTTTTGGTGTGATAATATTACCATGGTCACTTTAAGTCTATAAAATTCATGGATATAGTCATTTTTTGTCTCAGACTTGGTCCACTCCTTCGGCAAGGGGCAACCACGAGAGTAAGAGAGCTCTTTAGACTGAAAGCATGAAACAAGTTTTAAAACCTAATGTGTAGATATCTAGGAAACATAAAAACTTTAAAAATGTTTTAATAAACTTAAATATGTAAAAAAACCACTGGGTTCATCAAAATGCCCTTAAAGGCTATCAAGAAGGTGACAAACCCATAACCCCAAATACCCTGACTAGTGTACCATGACCATGTAGTGGGGTAATAACTAATATAATAGAATTTATAATAATTTTATAAGTTTATTCAAATTTTTATGAACTCTTTATAGTAATTTAATTGAGTATTGAGACCTAAAAATCAAATTTTGCCTACTACATGCTCAAAAAACACTAAGCATGCCACCCAAGGAGTAACCTCATATGCTAATACCATATCTCACAATTTTCATGGGAGGATAAGAAATTTTAGGTATTTGATAAGGTAATTAAATAATTTTTTCCATTTGAAAGGATATCAATTACTGATATTTTCTTTATGAATAATTATTAAGACCCCAAACAGGTCTTAAACCTTTCTTAAACCCTAATAGTGAACAGTCATGGACAAAAGACCTCAAGTACACATATAATAAAATATTTTACTCTTAAACATCATTTATATTTTTTATGACTTCAATGGGGTAATCCAAATGTATTTTTATGCTGACATCACTTGTATAGATTATTATAAATTCACTATTTTTGTATGCTTTTATATTTTGTAGGTGTTTTGGGAAGGGGAGAGCTTCCCAATCATTGGATGAGGTAATTTATTTGTTTTTATATCTATTAAAGTTTTAAAAAATCATATTATATTATATAGTTAATCAAAATAGACCCCTTTTCCAAGGTAGGTTAAAACATGCTCAAAATAAGACTATGTGGTAAGGCCATTTTTTGGTTTGCATACATCCATATGGTCTCAAGATCTAAAAATTGGAATGGAATTTTTGGATGTCCTATGTAAATTTTAAAAAATTATCTTGGGTGATTTGACATGTGTGGAAGAAATATGGAGCAACAAAATAGGGTCATAAGCAAGGAGGCCTAATTCAAGAGAGAGAAAGGCAAAAAAGATAAAATTACACTAAGAGTATAAATTTAAAATCTAAAATCGAGATAAAAATAAATAATGGGTCAAAAATAGGCCCTTATTTTTTTAATATAATCTATACAACTCCCTACATAAGGAGGTTTATAGTTTTTTAGGGTTATAAGGAAACTAGGCCTAGTGAATACTTAAGAAGCAAAACTAGTTCTTAGGAGATTTTAAAATAATAAAAATAGGTTTTTTTATATGTGATAACATATTTTAATACCATTCACATGGCTTTTATGAGATACAAAATATTCACTTAAGTTTTAAGCCACTTGGACTAAACTGGGCATGGGAAATAAAGAATTTCAAGACACCTATGCACATGAATGATGGAATGTTAGGTTAGATAAGCTTATTAAAGCATTTAATATGTTTAATGATTATTTTTATATAATTTCAATGTAAATTAAATTTTTAAATTTTCATTTCTCACTATTTTCATTTCACACTTCTCTTCTATTATACCCTTGTCTCTCTTCACACTTCTCTATATAAGCAACCACTTTTCACTAAGTTTGTAGAATCCACATATGGTATGGTGAAGCCTTACTAGTTTTAAGACTAATGTTTTCCTTTGAATAAACTATTTAAAATTGGTTTTTATTTCTAATTCTTCTTATCTAAGTGTGTGAATTAGTGCACATTGAATGAGAAGTGTAAGCTTTTGTCCTTACATTCACCTTAATATTTCATATTTTGTGCAAGTAGTCTGATCTCTAATTGGTCTCATGAAGTTTAGTTAGTTTCTTTGTCTATATTTAGGTGTAAATGAAAGAATTATTTTCAATAATTATGACTCTTATTCATCCACTTCGAATAAGTGCATTGTATATCACCTTTATGTTTGAAATACTTATGTTAGTGAAATCTAGGATGGTGAAGTCAGTTTTGTGAGTTCTATTTCCTAGTGAAAGTACATTTTAGTCTA